>NHNV01000190.1:0-14988 GCA_002785995.1 Mycosphaerelloides madeirae
AGCGCGCTGGCCGTGTTTTGGAGCGGGGGGGGGAGGAGCAGCGATTGGTTCTTTGGGAGGATTGTATTTTTGAGGCATACATCCTAGGAGTTTTTGACAGGACGAAGGTTGATGTAGCGTTGGGAGCGGGAATGTTACGTCGCGGAGAGTGGACTGTCAAGCAAGTCAAGGATAAGCTGCAGAAGCCGAGGTTGTTAGTTAGGGTGTCTGAGGAGGAGGTGTGAAGTGCTTTGATTCAATGAGAACATAATATTAGAATCAAAACATAGAACATATGGTAGATTTAGCCTTACTTGACAATGCTTCCCATGCAGTCTGAAAGAGTACCAGGTGTGATTTAAAAGATGACTCGCCAAGTTATGGGGATTCGCAGAGCTCGACCTGCATCTAGACGTTGAGGAAATTAGGAGCCGTTCATCGCTATGATCATGACCATCAAATGATGGTAACTACCCTCAAAGGTGCGTCGGCAAGGATGTGGTTTGGCTCCCGACCCACGGGTACATGCAGCTTAGGGAGATTCGTAGGACCACCGACACCAAGACCAGTCATTCCAGGCGCATTAGCACCATATCCTTCCCCAAGATCCGCAACCCCGATCCGCACGTATACCGACTCATCTTGGGGCGCACTACGCATGATCAATGCGCCATACGCGTGTGCAAAGTCAAGGTAGTCTACTAGTAATGCTGCGCATAGAAAAGAATTACTCGACTTCACGCCATCGAGGGCCTCGAAATCAGGGGAGAAGTCTCCAATCCTGATCCCTTGCGACTCCAACGCCCACAGAGATACGCCACGCCGCTCCCAGCCCAGAGGGCGAGCGACGCAGTGCTCGAGCAGAGGGGCTTCAATTCGTATATACCCCGAGACCACGCGGCCGAAAGTGTCGTTTGGGATCCTGGGTTTGGCTACAGCTTCGAGTAAGGTCATACAGCTTTCGGACTTAGAACGTGGAGAGTACATGACCGATGCCTCGACGGAAGACCAACTCCACGAAGGGGCTCGCCACTCGGTCGGTCTGCGACTGTGAATCTTGTTGTCTCTTCCAACATTCAGGTTCTCGATTTTCCACATTAGTGAGAAGGGCATGTCGGTCCAGATCCCGGCAAGATAGCGTTCCTCTCTGTCGAAGCAGGCCTTCATCATTGCTGAGAAGAGTTTGGCAACGCCAGAAAGCGCGGGAAGACGGTCGGTTTCATGCGTAAGTGACCGGTTTGAATAGAGTCTGACAATGTCGTTCCACTTCAGATATGCCTCTTCGAACGTCTGAGCACCAAATAGTCGCTGTAGCCTGAAGGATCTGTAGTCGAACATGTCACGGCTCTTAATCAGACTCGACATCAAGTCGCATTCGCATTTTCGCCAGGTATTGCATCGCCAGCGTAACTCCTTCGTAGTAAATTCGACCATCCGATTTGAGAGTAGGTTCTCCTGTACTGTCCATGCACGCATCGTGATAGGCTCGGTTGGCCATGGCTCTCGATCAAGACCTCTTATACTTTCGTGATCGACGTTCAGGGATGTTCGCAACTGGATGAAAGTATCTTTGTATGGAATCTGGGCGGAGTCGGAGTAATCTTGGTGGCCGAAAATGCCATTCGAGCTGCCGCTTGATCGACTCGCCACAATGGTAAGAGTGGCATTTGAGTACACTTGGCACATTCTGGCCGCTTCGCTAGCCCAGTCTGCTTCGTCATCTTGCACAATACAGAGTGCGTCCACCCAAAGATATCGAAACCCTTGGTCCCGGGAGATGGTAACAGCATCGCGAATCGTCTCGGGGAGGTTCTCGATTAGGATTCCCGCCTTGTGGCTTTCGAGTGTCGATCGTGTTGTCTTTAAGGCACGGTGTTCTGCAGGCGATCCCCAGCAATAGCTCAAAGCAATGTAGCGACCACGTCGCTCAAGAGTTTCATAGAGGAAGACATGCTTTTTATCATTCGAAATATCCAGAACACGGGTAGGAAGTGGCTTGTTTTGGTCTAGGCCATTGCAGAATTCATGCCCAGAAGTGCATTCCTGTAGCCATCTTGCTAGAAGTGCCGTACAATCCGACGAGCTTGAATGCTGTGATACTAACGTAGCGTTCCCAATCGTCTCCGGGCAATGACTGCGTTCCGGGCCTGATGAATTGTGGAACAATTCCAAGGACACTAAGTTGTGGCTGTAAGATATTTCCAGCGGTGAGTGGGTATCGGCACGAATTAACACTGGAAACTTCCGGTCCCTGGCAGTCCATTCAGTCTTGACCGTTTTTACAGCATTACGTAGCAGAGTGCATTCCGTGCAGCCCCTATCAGCCGATTGTTGCAAGTCATCGAAGTGAATCGAAAAGCTAGCCTTCTCATTAGCGCCGATGTTTGACAAAGCTGGAGGTCGTAGGTTGTGGCAGTGAGGGCAGGCCATTGCGTTGTTATCTAAGCCTCAGCCTAGTCGGTTCAAAGAGCTTGAAGCCGGCGGATCTTGCTTCCTGTTAAGGTGTGGACGTGGTTGGAATACAGGACGTCGTACAAGCTATCTAAGGGTTGCAAAAGAGAGCGAAAACGAAGTGTTTGCTATGCCAAGCCAAACCCCAATTGGCTCGGCTAAATCTCCACTTGACTTAACAATGGCATCTAACTCATGCTCAAGCCAGATTCATGGCAGATACAGTTGAAATGTGAGGAGGGAACTGGAGTACATTGACTTGATTGATTCTTCTACAAAGGAGAGAGTAGTGAGTGTGCTATATATCTTGAGCTTTGGGCACCCATTGGGTATCCATAAGATCCAAATGACAAATTGATCGTCATACTTGGGCTGCTACTATGAAGTAGCAGATGTAGGAGTCAGGACTGCTTGTGCATTGCTGCCTGACTTTCAACTGATACAGATTAACATATTTGCGCTTCTACTATGAAGGGTAGCTAGGACTGCTCGTGCGTTGCTGCCTGACTTCCAATTGCAGCAGTAGTGATCGTGTAGTGTAGTGCCTCAGTTCCAGTTCCATTTTGGAACTGGCCAAAAACGGCTGGTACTGACATGGGACGGGGCTGGGTTGACAGCGTAGAAGGACAAGGTGTGAATCAAGTGTGACAAGTTCAGAAGGGCATATTGAATGTGGTATTCAAGACGAGCTACAGAGAGAGAAAGTGGAGGTATCTACAGGAGGTGTCCAAGCAAGATATACCGTTAGCAACCAGGCGTAGCACCCAGGCGCAGCCTGTTGCTAGAAGCTTCCATGGGGCTTATAGCTGACTCAGAGCCTCTAGCGCATAAGTGCTGCAAGCTGAGGCTGAGACATGGTTGCCACTAGTGCGTGCATAGGCCTGACTCATCAACCATAGTAGGGGCATGGGTGGAAGCCATGACAGGTACCAAGCCAATAGGTGTGAAACCCGTGAACTGTCGGCTCAGTTTCATCTGACTTCTCAATCACATACTATGTGTAGTTATTCAATCTATTTGACTACACCACTTCACTGCAGGTAATTAGCGATCCTCTACAACTCAAACATGCCCAGACCACCAGCAAGAGGTGCTAGAAAGCGTAACCGGCGCAGGGGAGGAGGCAGACTTGGATGGAGGGATGTTCACGTAACTCGAGATGATTGATTCTACATAAGGAGAAAGCACACGACTGAAGGAGTGCTGTGTGTGTTGAGTCAGCGTAACATGCCTAAGGCATCCAGCCTAAGCTGGTTTCTAACTCACCCCCTTCACGCAACGAAGCCACCACTACTGCTTTGACGCATATACAAATGAAATGCCAGTGTCCCTATACATAGGAGATGCTCCACCAAAGGTATGGGACGAGTCCATCCAGTAGGTAATGGCTCAGAGATGCCTGAAGTTGGCTTGTTATAATGGATGCTGTATCAGAGACGGTTCTGATGTTTCAGCATTTGTTGATGAGACCAAGAAACTTCAGTCAAGTCTTGCTAAAGTTCTTAATGATGTCGGTGCAATCAACCATGCCAGCTAGCTCTCTGAATTGTTCAAACTTGATGCAATCAAGGCTCTTAGTAAGGCCATCTGCTGCTTGGTCATGTGTTGAGACCTTTTGGACATTGATATTGCCCTTGTCGACTTCCTGACGGATGTAATGCCAGCGAAGTTCCATGTGTTTAGTCCTGCTATCTCCAGTAGACTTGCTAAGAAGATCAATAGCTGGTTGCGAGTCTTCCAGCATTGTGACTGATTGCTGAGTCTCTCTAAGCTCATGGAGGAGATTTCTAAGAGCGGCTGCTTCACGAGCAGCTAGGGCTAGAGCAACATACTTGGCCTCGGTTAATGATTGAGTGACAATTGGTTGTCTGCCACTCTTGAAGGAGATTGGTCCATCACCAAGCTTGGCAATGTAACCACAGGTGGACCTTCTAGTGTCGTTGTCATCTGCGAATGACGAATCAGTGAATACAGACAGTTGAAGTGCGTTGAGTCCTCCAAGGACAATGCCCCAATTAGGCGTAGAAGCTAAGTATTCAAGGACATGCACTGCCTGTTGAAAATGGGCCTCTGATGGATTAGGAAGATATTTGGCCAAGGTGCAGACCGTATAGAGAATGTCAATCCGTGTCATCTGAGCAGGCCACATCTAACCACCAACAAGCTGTTGATACAGCTTCTTCAAATGATTGTTAGCCTTGTCTTCATTCTTGGAAAATGAGAAGCCGGGCTATAGTAGTGTTGAGCGCTTCTTGCGCTGAGCGAGCTGTTTACTGAATCGCTCGGTAAGTCGTCGAATGTATCCGTCTTGAACAATGTAGACAAGCCTGTTGGCCCTGTCTCGAATGATGCGGCTTCCAAGGTAGTAGTGAACATTGCCAAGACTGGTAATCTTGAAATGTTTCTTAAAGATTGAGGCTGTGGGCTCAATATCCGCATCTGTGGCTGCTGTAATGAGCAGGTCATCCACGTAGATGATGATGTAGGTGCCTGTCTAATTCTGGAAGAGACAAGAGTCGCTCCATAAAGGCAAGAAGTTAATAGACTTGAGGAACTTGGTGAGTTCAAGGTAGAGAAGGAGTGGTGATTGTTTCAAGCTATACAACGCCCTCTGAAGTAGGCAGGCAAGACGCTCACCATTTGAGCCTTGAATCTCAAAGCCGTGAGGCTGTTCCACATAGATCTTGTACCCTTGCATCATGACTTGAAGAAACGCAGTAACAATATCGTACTGCTTGCACTCAAGGTCGTAGTGAGCTACCAATGAGAGCAGAGCTCTAATGGTTGAAGGCTTCAAGACCTATGCGTATGTGTTGTCGTAATTGATGCCATGTTGTTGGGTGAATCCTCGTGCTACCCAGCGAGCCTTGTATCTCACTATTTTGCCGTTGGCATCCTTCTTTAATGCAAACACCCACCTGCCTTCAACAATTGAGGCTCCAGGTGGAAGTGGGACAAGTTCCTAGGTGTTGTTTTCATGTTGACTAATGATCTCGGCTATATAGGCTACACGCTAGTGCTCCGCTTCTGGAAGCGACATGGCATGTTTATATGACTGTGGAATGACGACTTCACTGTCTTGATGATTGACTGCAGCCACAAATGCTCTGTAGGCAGTTCTTGGTACTGCACGTGCATATAGCACTTCATCCTCGCTGTCCAAATGAATCTGTGGACGTTGCTGGTCGTGCTAATCTTAAGCGTGCTGAGAAGCCTAAGGAGCCTGCTAAGGCTATTCCCTAAGGCGCTCAGTCGTGCGCTTAGCGGCGTGTTGTTGCCGCTTGCCGTGCACCCCCTGAATCTGTTAAGTGTGGCTCTCTTGGGCCTTCTAAGATCTCTTCCTTTCCCACGCTGCACGTCGGCAAATAGGTGGCGCTTCAGGCGATTGAGATACTTGCTAGGGTGATGGAGTCCTGTGTCGGACTTCCAATGGGAGTATACGGCGCTCTCGGTGACCGTGATGCTCTTGTTGATTGAATAGCGGTGCAGGTAGGTTCTGCTAACGCTAATCTACAAATCGATTGAACATTTGGTCTAGGGTTTGACCAACATCTGGCATATTCGTGTCTATGGCTACCAAGGGGGCCCGTGTCGGTGCTTGTGGTCTTGGTGGTGTAGAAATTGGTGACTCGCTTAGTGAGCGCTACGGTGAGCGCGGAGTCTATCGTAGTCTGGGCGGTGTTCTCGGCGGTGAGTGTGCTTCTTCACCCCCTTGTCCGGAATCACCCCCTGAAGGAGCAGTCTCGCCGTCCGGTGGACTCGTGCCTGTGTCGGCGGCTGAGCTGTCTGTGAATTCGAGGCTTGTGCTAGAGTCTTCTGTAGCATCTGCAAGGTCAAAGAGACTCTTGTCAAACTTGACACTGGTAGACCTAATGACCTTGTGCTTGTGTGGCACATAGATCCGATAGATACTGCATGACTCGTAGCCAACAAGCTTGCCAATGACGGCGCGGCTGGAGAACTTGTCTCCACGCGCAAGTGTGTCATCATGGACATAGGCAATAAATCCATAGGCTCTGAGGTGAGCAACAGATGGTGTAAGTGGCTAGTTCTCTCCTTTTGCGGCCATCTCGGCGGCAAGGATTTGGTATGGAGATTTGCCTTTCAATGACTTTGAAGGCATGAGATTGAGCAAGTAGCACGCTGCTTGAGTTGCTTCCGGCCATAGCTAGGCTGGCAGCCGTGCACTGATTAGCATCTTGCGAGCCACCACTGCAATTAAGTGATTTGTGACTTTAGCAGTGCCATTCTGAATTGAATTGCGAGGTGTTGTAGGTAGCAGCTTAATCCCCTTGGCCTTCAGTTTGGCCTTAAAAGGATGTGCCCCCAAATGCTCGCTCGTTGTCCATGTGGAGCTCTTTGATTCAAGTTTTTAGCTGAGTCTCGATGTACTCAATGTGCTGAAGTATCCAGGCTCCGGCACCGTCCTTTGTTGTATGGCAGTGCCTGTGGCGATATAATGACTTGCCATTAGTAGCAGTAGTCATCCAGCGAACGCCTCCGATGCCTTTCGTGGAAGGGTATACAATGTCTACGCTCATTGAGTCATAGTAGTACGTTGCTTGAATCCGCGGGACTCGTGAAATGATTCGCTTGTTGAGGCCAAGACTGCATGCCTCACAAGGTGAGAGTTCGATGTCGCCTTCAATAGCCAGACCGATGTGCGTCTTCACTGCTTCTTGTAGTGCAGGGCCGGAAACATGGCTAAAGCGCTCGTGCTAGTGCTGAGCTGTAGCACGGCTTGCATGGATAATATGGCTGGAGTTTGTGAAAGCTTTCTCCAAGCCAGCCAGAACAAGGTGAGGTAGACCGTCTGATTGAGATCGAACAGTACTAATGGGTTCATCGTCATCAAACAGTATCTGCCAGTCATTGCAATAGAAGAGTCGTTTGCATCGAAGTACTTCTCCGCTTACCAAGTTGCAGGCCATAGACGGAACATAGAGGCAGTTAGTGAAGGTGACTAGCTGCACAGAACCGTCCGGTTTCATCAAATTAAGTGAGACTAAGCCAACAGCTTTGGCTTCAAGTCTTTCGTTGTCGCCAACAATGACATGATCATTTAAAGGCCTGTGAGCTGTGAAATAGCTCATCGAATTGACACAGTGCATAGAAGCACCTGTATCAAGGATCCAGTCGTCGTGTTCGGTGTGCTCCTTTGCCACCTTGTAGACTGAATGAGTGATATGCTGGTAAGTAGCAAGATAGTCTGTTGGCAGACTGTGTCTTACTACGAACTGCTTGTGTCCAGTTTTCTGCTTTTCTGAATCCCTGGGGTTCTTAGCGTTGTTAGAGGCTCTATCAACCTCAGTGTTGCTTGGTTTGCCGTGTAGGGTCCAGCATCTGTCTTTAGTGTGACCTGTCCTCTTGCAGTAGTCACAGGTCGGTCGGTCTGAATTTTGACCACCTCGATTTCCATGTCCTCCGCGACCTCCGCGGCCACGGTTGGAAGATCGTGAATAGTTGGCTGATTCAGTAGGCTCAGCAGCATCAGCCTGAAGAAGTGAGGAGACGAGGTCCTCAAGTGATGGTTGCTTATCCTTCTTAGTTATCGAATGGAAGGTTTCTCGCTTGATTTTGGCCTAGGTGTCGTAGTGTTTGGAGACCTTGTTGATGAATGAATAGACAACGATTTCGGAGTCCAAGTTGACCCTAAGAGAGGTTGCTTCTAACACTAAGTCTAGGAAACTGGATTTTACGGCGTAAAATCTATTCCTGGCCAATCGGAGAGGCGCGGCCCCACCCGCTTATGCCGATCCCCACCATAAAATCTACACCAAAAAATCTCATTCCCAATCTCCCTCCCCTGGCCTCTACTACCATTACGCACCCTCCTGACAACTCCTACGCATACAGCGATCATCTGCACGTATGGCTGTAGCGTCCTTCAGCCTTATAGAGGTGGCAGGCACTGCTGCCAAGGTGGCTGTATGTGCCCAGCATGGGAGTTGCTGTCACGGCTCAAGCTAGTGTTATTCACAACTATGCTAGGCTATCTGTACAGGTTGCAAAGCTGAAGAAGAAAGAAAGAAGAGTAGAGCCTGTGCGTGTCTATATAGACCATGCACATGTTGCTAGAACCTTCTGCCAAGACTTAGAAAGGTAGTGCCTAAGGCATAGCCTTGCACCAGGGCATAGCCTGTGACAGTTGCTACACCTCTGACACCTTGGAACGCCACCTGGCTGAGCAGCACCAGTCCAAACGAGCACACCAGGTGCAGATTCTTGAAGAGATGGGCAGAGCCAACCTTGCAGCAACTCGGGACAGTGTAGGACACCCCCAAGATGGCATCCAGCCTGTTGATGGCCTTCCTCTCCTACAAGGATACCAGTGCAAGGAGCCGCAATGCAGCCACATCTCTGTGAATGTAAAGGTTATGAGGCTACACTGCCACAGATCACATGGCTGGAGCGCAGGTCCCAAAGGAAGAAAGAAGCAGCAGCAGCAGCAGCAGCAGGCGGATCCTTATGTGGAGGTCACAGTGCAGACTCTCTGGGCTGAAAAGAAGCACATCCGCTACTTTGTGGTTGCACAGGGCAGGCAGGAAGCAGCACGTACAAATAGCTCGGCCCTGCCTGGACAGCAACCGCAACAGGACCAGGAAGCATGGGACGACCTTCAGAGACGCTACGAGAAGGCCCAGTCCCAAGGAGAGAGCAGCGAGGTATATCCATATGAGCATATCTCAGAAATGACACCCTGGCTTAAGGAGACGGGTTATTATAGCCACCTCCAGGGTCTCTCTCCCGAGGAAATTCCAGCCTCATATCAGCTGCCAGCTGTTATGGAACATCCTCGAATCCTATGGAACAGTACCCCTGTCTATGCACCTATGCGTATGGAATGTCACTGAATGCGGAAGAACCTTCTAGATGCCTAGATGCAATAGGCATATATGGCTCCTCCTCCTATGCACCTCTTTTGGGAACTGTCTCTTGTCTTGTGTTACTACGCCTAGTATAGCACATTGGATATCGATATCATTGTCTTCTTTCTCATTACGGCTCACGTGACGTTGCCTCCGCCATTGCCCTGACATTACAAGAGACCTCCATACACGATACGAACACACGATACGAACACACAGTACGCTACTAACCATACCAATGGACACAAATATGACTACTCAAGATACCGCCTTGCCCGTGGATCAAATCCTCCAGTTTGCTCAGAAAAGTCCAGATGAATTCTTCCGAATCTTCAACCGCGGCCAGCAAGCTGAGCAGGCCGATACAACTCCAGTGTCTACCCCCCCAACACCTGCAAGCTCCCAGATCGATCAGTTGATTGCTAGCCTCCAAGCATTCACTGCCGCTACTATTGCCCGATTGGAACCTGGCCCAGCCTCCCAGCTAGGTATTAAGAAAGAAACAATCCGCGTCACGCCATACGATGGAAACCCGGAAAAGCTTCACCGCTTCCTTGCTGAGCTCGACTCCAAGATCACCCTCGAAAAGTGGAATGACGAATCTGAGAAACTAATCCTTGCTGAAAGCCTTCTTACAAAAGGAGAGAAGGCCGACAGGCTGATGAACGCCTACCGAATTCGTGGCCAAACAACCCTAACTACATTCACACAATGGAAGACCAACCTCACCACGTTATGCCAGGATCCAGGAGCCCAGGAGAAGGCCAATCGTGCATTCAGCCTCTTCCACTTCAACAAAACAAAACACCAGTCCTTTGCCGAGTATCTCGCAGAGTTCTGTACACTTGCTAACAAGACTTCCAAAACTGAAGCCGAAAAATATGAGCAGCTGGTACTTGGTACGCCCGGATGGTTGCGGCGCCTAGCAAGGCCTGTTCCAGAAACTGCCAAGTCTCCAGCATGGCAGAGCCTCGCCGAATTCTTTAACAAGACCTTCATTGACGACGATCAGATCAAGGCCGATGATACGTACTGGAAAGGCTCGCCTGAGACCACTGCATCAAAGACACAGACTACAAGACCAGCTCGAAGGGCAGTGCTACAGTCTGTAGTAGTACCAACCCCCGCTATCCAGTCTCAAGCTCATGCAACTCCACTGAGCGATCTAATGGACATTGATTCGATCCAGACCGCCCAACAAGCAACTAACCTTGTCCGCGGCAAGAAGCTGAACGACTGGATCCGACTGGTCTGTAACAAATTCCACCTGTGCCTCCTATGCCGGGAGACTGGTCACAGCATTGCAAACTGTCCTATTACGACAAAGCTAAGCGTGGTCCAAGCACCCTCCACCATGCCCACCGCAGCTCCAAACACATTGCCCTTTTCGGAAAACGAGTAACTCCTTTACAAAGTCCTGTACAGGAGTCTCCTATGAACGAGCCTGACCCAATTCCTCCAAACCGACATTTCCTCGTTCTAGGCAACGTGATAGGTCCTGCTCTTCAGGTCCTCCAACCGATACTCTGCGATACCGGGGCCGCCGGAGCATCGCTTATCGACACGAGACTTGCATCCTTGCTACAACTACCTCTTCTCCCACTACAGAAACCACGTATTGCAACAGACTACGAGGGCAACGCCCATACAAACATCACCCACACTGCACTTGTTACTCTTGACCTAAACGGCCACCGCTCTACTTCGCATTTCCTAGTTACTCCGCTTAGCGCAAGCTCAAAAGTAATCCTTGGCCTGGGTTGGATATGCCAGCACCAGGCTGCTATCCAGGTTCGCTCGGACCAATCAATAGCCCTCACGTTCTCCTCCACCAACTGCCTACAGCGATGCTGTAGCAACCCAGTTACCGCTCTTGCCCTACCCGAGGCTAACATCGAGTCCCACCGAAACTACGACATAGTACCAATCGCACCGAAACACCGACATCGAAGCCCTTCGACAGTACTCTATCAAAGCAACCGAAAGCTTATCCGACGTCTGCCGGAAATCATCGACGATTCCGCGACAAAAAACATCGACATTGACACCGAAGCAGCTAGCAAAAGGCCCATGCCCACCTCCGACGTCCTTGAGGAGCTCAAGACCACTAAGTCGCTTCTAGAAGTAAGCGCAATCGCATTCGACTACGAGACACGCAAGACTGGAGCAGAGACCTTCAGCACATCGCTAAGAGAGATTTACCGTGCTATTAATGCAACATTGCCTATCGAACCGCTACAGAACGTCCCTTTCCAGCCAAACCTATCAAAATGTAGTGCTGAAAACGACTACGACCGCTCCATGTTTCTTATGGACAGAGAGCTCCGCATTGCTACAAGCACAACCGCCGCCGACCTTGAACGTTACCGTCAAAGCAAGAACATAGACCCCGCTTCCATCGTTCCAACACAGTTTCACAACTGGCTACATCTCTTCTCAAAGAAGGAAGCCGATAAGCTACCACCGCATCGACCCACTGACCATACAATCGAAGTCCAGCCCGAGGGACTCCAAAAGCTTCCAAAGGGACCATTGTATAGCATGAGCCGGGATGAACTCCAGGAGCTTGCCCGATATCTGGAAGAGAACCTAGCAAAGGGCTTTATACGAGCAAGCAAGTCAGAAGTTGCCTCTCCGGTCCTCTTTGTCAAGAAACCCGGAGGAGGTCTACGCTTTTGTGTTGACTATCGGGGCCTGAACGCCGTCACTGTGAAGAACCGCTACCCACTGCCATTGATCTCCGAGACGCTAGATCGTCTATCAAAGGCGAAGGTATTTACAAAGCTTGACATTATCGCTGCTTTCAACCGCATACGGATCAAGGAAGGCCAGGAACACCTAACAGCTTTTCGGACCCGACAAGGTCTCTTCGAATACCTTGTCATGCCTTTTGGTCTCTGCAATGGGCCTGCCACCTTCCAGAGCTACATCAACGAAGCCCTACGCGGCTACCTCGACGATTTCTGCACGGCCTATCTGGACGACATCCTGATCTATAGCGAGAACGAGCTTGAACATGCTGAACATGTCACAAGGATACTCCAGAGACTCGAAGAAGCTGGACTCCAGATTGATGCTACAAAATGCAGTTTCTACGCAACGGAAGTCAAGTATCTTGGATTGATTATTAGTACCGATGGGGTGCGGATGGACCCGGAGAAGATTCGTACCATTACGGAATGGCCTCCAATCCAGAACGTAAAGGATGTGCAGTCCTTCATTGGATTCGCTAACTTCTATCGCCGGTTCATCTACAACTTTAGCAAGATTGCTACGCCACTCACCCGCCTTACGAAGAAAGACGTGCCATGGGAATGGACTGCCGATTGTCAGAAAGCTTTCAATACGCTTCGAGCCGCTTTTACAACCGACGTTGTGTTAGCTCACTACGACCCTGAACGACAGATTGTTGTGGAAACAGATGCCTCCGACTATGTCTCTGCCGGGATACTATCCCAATACGATGAGAACAACATCCTTCGACCAATTGCTTTCTTCTCAAAGAAGCATACGCCTGCCGAGTGCAATTACGAAATCTACGATAAGGAGCTAATGGCCATTGTCCGAGCGTTTGAGAACTGGCGCCCGGAACTGGAGGGATCAGCATTTCCCATTGATGTGGTTACCGATCATAAAAATCTCGAGTACTTCACCACAACCAAGCTGCTTAGCCGACGACAAGCACGCTGGGCTGAGTTCCTCTCCCGCTTCGACTTCAAGATACGATACCGCCCCGGCACACAAGGTGAGAAACCTGATGCCCTTACTCGTCGAACTGCCGACCTACCAATTGAAGGAGACACGTCTGATCCACGCTACGAGATCCGCAATCGACCTTTGCTTAAGCTCGCACAAGTCGAACTTGACTGTACGAACATGGACCTGTTGTTGGTACAAATGTCGCCCATTCAGATGGTGCTTTCGCCGATTGATTTCGAAAACAAGCAGGACACAGAGCCGGAACTGGACTCCTTAGATGAGATTGACAACTACGACGAAGCGATGACTCTTAGCGAGCTATGGGCTACGGCTCGAGCTAGAGACCAGTTCAGTCGTTCTGTACTAACCGCACTTGCCGATGGCCAACGACGACATCCACATGTTCAACTCTCTGAGTGCGAGAACCGCTCTGACCAACTCTATGTTCGAGGAAAGCAATACGTACCAAATTCAAGCCGGCTACGCGCGAAGCTCTGCCAAAGCCTCCACGACTCTATTGCTGCAGGCCACCCTGGCCGTACGAAGATGACTGCTTTAATGTATCGCACATATTGGTTTCCTGGCCTGCCACGACTTGTGGCGCAATGGGTACGGAATTGTCATGTCTGCAAACAAATGAAACCGTCTCGGGAAGCCTATCAAGGATGGCTGCAGCCTCTTAATGTTCCCCAACGTCGATGGACCGACACTGCTATGGACTACGTTGGACCACTGCCGCCAAGCACCTTCTTAGGGGTTACCTACCGATACATCCTAGTAGTTACCGACCGACTCTCCAAGATGAGACACTTCCTACCAACAACGGGACAGACTACCGAGGAAGCGGCTAACGCCTTCTATTGGTACGTGTGGAAACTCCACGGTACTCCAGAACGACAGGTTTCAGACCGGGGCTCGCAATGGCTCTCCGACTTCTGGGATTGCCTTACAAAACGATTGGGTATCGAAAGCCAGCTTTCTACCGCATATCACCCTGAGACGGATGGACAGTCAGAAAGGAACAACCAGTCGATGATCCACTACCTGCGTGGGTTTGTTAACCATCTCCAGAATGATTGGGTTCAATTCCTCCCAGCTGCCGAGTTTGCTGCAAACAATGCAGATTCAGCAACAACGAATGTGTCTCCGTTCTTTGCAAACTATGGACAACATCCACGCCTAGGGATGGAAGAACATGCTGAGCATCAAGATACACTTCCTCAGGTCTCCGAATTAGTAGAAAAGATGAGGAAGCTTGACGAACACTTATACGAGTCCATGCTTACTTCCCAAGCACAATATGAAGCAACCGCAAATCGCCACCGACGACCTGCTGAACGATACGAAGTGGGAGACTTGGTCTACCTAAATGCTAAGAACATCCGTACAAACCGGCCATCTGCTAAGCTCGACAATTTCGCTCTTGGACCCTATCCAGTCTTGAAAGTCTACGAATCAAACCCCTTGGTTGTCAAGCTAGATCTCCCCCCTGGGATGAACATCCACCCAGTCTTTCATGTGAGTCTGCTACGACGAGCAGCTACAGACCCATTGCCTGGTCAAAGCATACCTAACCCGGAACCGCTCTTGGACGAAGGAACAAGAGAACGTTTCTGGCTTTACGAAGGCATTAAGGACTCGAAGATTGATGGCAGACGGCAGCAGCTTGAATACCTTGTTAGCTGGAAAGGCGACTGGGAAGATACTTGGGAACCATGGTACCTTGTTGAAGAAGATATGACAGATGAAATGACCGCCTTCCATTACGCACACCCTGCTCGCCCTGGCCCGCATATTGCTCCTTGCAACAATCGGAAGTGCTGTGTCACCCCCTACGAACCCCGGATCTATTGCGGCCGCCGACCTGCATATTCACGCACAAACCGCGTCGCAGGAGCTCCGCCCTAAAGAGGGGGGTATTGTTATGGAACATCCTCGAATCCTATGGAACAGTACCCCTGTCTATGCACCTATGCGTATGGAATGTCAC
>NHNV01000191.1:0-14978 GCA_002785995.1 Mycosphaerelloides madeirae
AAAAAAAAAAAAAAAAAACCCCCCCACAAAACAGGGCAATTGGACTAATGCGCTATCGGCAACAGAAATTGTACAACGACATACAATTCAAGCAACATGCAGTTCGTTGTATAACTCGAATCTTCCTATTGCTCGTCGCTAGGTAGCTCCCCTCTGAAATTAGCCAGCCAATTATCTTTCGAGGGTTTCCAGGTATTATACCATCCACGACATTCCTGTGTCACTTCCTCCAAGTCATCGCTAGGACAATCCAAGCTGCGAACTTGCAGTAATCCAAGTTCAGTCGCAAGCTGCTGTATATAATTGAACTTGCCGTGCTAGCAACTGCTGATAATTGAGTCTTTTTTGTCATTTGGTTCAGTGACTGGAAACTGCTTGCGCTGCAGCCGGTCCACGATCTCGGGACCAGAGAATTGCTTGTCCTCATACGGCTCGTGTCCTCGTATCATATAGTAGAACACACTGCCGATTGCGAATTGCTCAGTCCGGGGTCCAATCAGTCCAAATGTTCCTACATTCTCGCCAGCCTCGATACCTTGAACTCTTGCGTATGGTGGTGCTCCAGCTTCTAGCTCTTGTTGCCCGATCTTCGCTGCGCAGTCAAAGTCCGCAAGCTTTAGGTTGTCTTCAGAATCTAGGAGCAAATTCGAAGGCCGAATGTCGCCGTGAGCCAGATCTAAGCTCTCTAGCCAGGCAGCGGCGCTCACCAGTTCCATCATCCAACTGGATACAAGGCTTGTTTGCTCGAATGAATCGACATGCACAAATTTGTCGTTCACTCTGGTTTGCCGCGAACGTAGCCGCGCTTCGAAGTTGCCTCCGATAGCGTTTTCCATGAAGTTGATGTCTGGCATTCGCAGGAAACTGCGAACAATGTGTGGGCATGGTGCTTTTTCAAGCATGTCAAACACATCGTGCTCTTGCTTCATGCGATTATCTGCCGGTGTGCGCGCGTGTTTGAGAACAATGCGATCGCTAACGTGGAAGACAACTCCAACAGCACCCGAAGATATGAAAAAAGCCCCGGAAGTGTACTGTCAGACTGTGGCATTATTCCGAGTAGGTCTGATAGCGTCGTGGAGGAAAGGAAAAAACCGACGAAGGTCGCATGAGTAGAATATATAATAAAAAGCGACGCCAAGCATTCGGGCGCGCAAGACTACACGAGTTAAATAAACAGCTGGCACAAAACAGGCCACGAAACAGGCCACGAAACGAGTATGAAGCTCAATAACTACCTTAATCTCTCTTTACCTACACATTTCAGCAAGTTTTAGCCCTCAACCCGCATCCATTTTCCATTCTCATTCTTCACCCACACACCGTTGTGTACACAGTCGTCCCAAGGTGCTTTCTTCGAAGTAGTACCCATGCCAAAGTTTTGCACCGGCGGTCCACAGGTTGCCTGGTTTGGACAAGGCACAAGTATGCCCTGTGTTTCGATTATATGACCACAGAGCATCTTGTCGTGTGTCATAAGTTGCTGACACATTGGGGACTGATTTTGGAACTCTGAGAATTAGTTGATCGTCATTGCTGCGGTCGAGATGACCTTGCTTCATGCGGTGTTAGCTCTTACCAGCTTTGATCCGCTGGTTTCGGGGTTGTTTAGGAAACTAAATCGAAGAGGCATTCAGCTGCTCTTATCATGAGGCAACCAGCCGAAGAGGGGGCGAAGGGAAGAAGACAACCAGAGCGGGTGAAGCAAAAGAAAAGAAGTGGCTGGCCGGGATGAGACAAGACGTGGCGTGCCACCTGCAGGCCCCGACCTCGCGTCGTCTTTCCCTAGTTCTCTGGCCAACCATCTCCGCATGCCTTGACCGACGTATGCAAATATCGGGCATTGTTATCGTTCGCGACAGCGGGGGTCACGATCTTCGCAGTCAGCGTCATTCTTCCTGCAGGATGTTCTGGTGGAAGGTCCAATTCATCTGGAGCTTTCCCAATGTGCTTGCTGAGCCTATGTACACCCACCTTGTTCGTCGTGATGGCGTGCCAATGCAGATGTCTGCCTGAAATGTCTGCCGCTAGCGGTGCTTGGGCTCCTTTGAGAAGCGCCCTTCGTTGATTAGGCGCAAATCAATTTGAGGTCCCGCAGCTCTGCGAACAGCGGTACGGGCAACCACAATGCTCGGACTCGCAGATAGACTTTGCCCCTTATGACTCCTCGTATGTCTGCCAGCAGGAAGCCGTAGTCGACCTCTTCTTGTCCTACGCCATCGACAGCTGCGTTGACCACTCTGAATCTGCACACTGTTGGAGTTTGTCGTTCGGCTGTGTGTCTGCCAGTCGTGCCGCGTCTACCCTTCGCTGTCGGTGTTGGCGGTTGATTGGGAGCAACAGTTCGGATGGGGAGGCTCCATCTAGCCGTTTGAGGTCCATACATAGCTCAAGGCCGTCCATTTTCGCCACCCAAAACGGAGGCACGGAGGCGCAGACTGCATGCCCGTCCTGCTGATTAACCATTCGACATCCAGTAACCAGCCAACTTTTACGCACGTTTTCCGGGATGATGAACTCCCGGCAAGCTCGGCGAGGAGTAGGGTAGAGGGCGTGCCGGAAGTCTGGGGGAACGCTCGAGGGCAGAGACGCCTTGCGAAGTCGTTAGGACAGCGAGTTGAAAGTCAGGCAGCAATGCACAAGCAGTCCTTGACTCTCAGAGAAGTTCCTGAGTAGCTCATGCCCAAGTATGACGATCACTTTGTCATGTTGATCTTATGGATGCCTAATAGGTGCCCAACACTTAGGATATATAACACACTTACTACAGTCTCCTTTATAGAACAATCAATCAATTCAATTTCCTCCAGTTCCCTACACACATTCTCTGGTTATGAGCCCTTGCACTTCAACATTGCGCAGATACACTCATTGAATATGTAGAACTGACTCCCAGCAAACCGCTGGTCAATCTGACAGACACAGCGTCGTCGCCGCCCTCAGGCGCATACTGTATCAACTCGAGTCTCGCGAAGAAGCGCGTTATTCTCGTGTTTGAACAGGCACAGCACTGCCAAACAGTGTCAAGTATATGTCTACTGACCGCTCATTGCCGGCAGAGACAGCAGGACCGGAGATTGACGTCGACGAAGCAACCGAGTTACTCAAAATCACGAATATCGGCAGCCTCGACGATTCTACTCCTACTCCTACCTCATTACCTCCTTCCGCTCCTCCCTCGGCACTCCACCACAACTACAACATGGCTGACCTCGGACTCCTCGAGGCCAAGACCTTCAAGAAGTTGACAGGCAAGGACGACTATGCCGAATGGGAAGATATAATGCATAGCGCACTTCACGGAGCAGGACTTTGGCGCTGGGTCGATACTAACGACCTCAAGCCCAAGCCTACAAAGAAGACGAATGAAGAAGAAGAGGACTTCCGCGATCGTGTTAAGGCATACGACGCTAAGGGACATCAAGCCCGCACAAAGATCATGCTCACACTAAGTACTCCTGTCGCTAACAGCTGCCGGGGACTCAAAGAGGCTCACAA
The DNA here is from genome assembly GCA_002785995.1 of Mycosphaerelloides madeirae. Classification (NCBI taxonomy): domain Eukaryota; kingdom Fungi; phylum Ascomycota; class Dothideomycetes; order Mycosphaerellales; family Mycosphaerellaceae; genus Mycosphaerelloides; species Mycosphaerelloides madeirae. The sequence goes on from NHNV01000191.1 coordinate 3,499, forward strand.
ACTGTGGGACTACCTGAAAAACACCTTCGGCTCGGTCGGTTAGTCCGGGTTATACTCTACAGTCATCTACTACCAGACCTCACCCGCGATGTACTATAACGGGACTGGCCTTGGCCTCTTCTGCTAGGAGTTCAAATCGACGGTTGAGCGACTGACAGGCACTGAGATGGAGTTTCCAAAGGCATTCGTCCTATTTGACTTCATGCGGCGGGTCGAGCCCTTCTTCGAATCATGGGTCGCTGCCAAATGCAACGATCTACGCCAGTGTAATGCAGACGAGAAGATCAAAGACAGCACGGTGCACACTCTGGACAAATATATCGCCCAGCTCATCGACGAAGCCAAGCGCAAGGAAGGCAGCGCAACAGCCAACGCTAATCTCGCAGCTTCTCGAACCACCACGCCTGACCCGCCGGCTCGAGGCGGAAGCAACACTCGGGGACGAAGACGCGGTCGAGGCGGAAACAGCAACGCCAACCGGACTGTCTATCCAGAGCACGGATGCGGGTTTACGAATCGCCCGGAAGCACGATGCTACTTCAAGTTCCCTGAACTGGCTCCAGAGACGTGGAAACCAAAGCCTAGGCGCATAGCCAATCTCGCTACTACTACCGGAGAAGCGACGTCTATAACACCGGTTCGTGCCATCTTGGCGACTGCAATGCACGACCTTGACCTAGAAGACCTGATGAAGCCTGACTTTGGCAGTCATCAAGTCTTTATGGCTTCTTATCACCAAGAGGGGACCGACTCGGAGGTTCCCTGCGCCTCCGAGAAGGCACTATTAGCAGCGACTGACGCTACTAACTTCATCGTGGACTCCGGATGCAGCAACTATATGGTTAACGATCAGTCCTATATGAAGCAAATAATACCCTACAACGTTACGATCAAGATTGGCAAGGGAACCATTCAAGCGACTTATGCGGGACTTATTAAGATCGACTGCGAGTCTACCAGCAAAGTGATACTGACGCAGGTCCTACTGGTACCTAGTCTCGTAGCAAACCTTCTATCCACAGAGCAACTTCGTCGGAAGGGCGTGTTCTACCGCAATAATCAACAGATCCTATATACGAATAATGCCGACGGTACGAGGAAGGCAATTATTGCTCATACCTACTCAAGGGACGGACTCCCCTTCTTGAAGACAACGCCTCTCAAGACAGCACTAGTCTCCTCGAAGACTCTACGATCACTGGAAGCAACTGCAGAAGAATGGCATCGTCGACTCGGACATCTACACCCGTGGAAACTGTCACAGCTTGCTCGAGAAGGACGCATCATTATCAAGAAGGACGGCGATATGACTAAACATCCCCGAGAGTGCACGGTTTGCCGGTTGAGTCTCTCCCACAAGGTCTACAACCGCATACCGATGATACGACCAGAGGATCCCTACACGATTGTAGTAGTAGATGTTGTTACAGTACTTTACCCTAGCATTCGGAAGGAGCGTTATTTCACGCTCTTCACCGACATTACGTCTTAACAACGTTTCGTACGATGTACCGAACTGAAGTCAGGGGCAGCCGTGCATATTCGAGACACGTTTCGGCTTGTGAAGACACAGCTTGGCAAAGCTATCAAGATCGTTCGATTGGATGGCGGCGGTGAACACGGAGGCAATGCTCTGCATCAATTTGCAAGGGACGAAGGCTTTCGACTGCAGATAACGACTCCGCATTCTTCGACTCAGAATAGCGAAGCAGAAGTCAGCAATTATATCGTCTGCGTAATAGCTCGCAAGATCATGATCGACGGTAACCTACCTAATTACCTCTGGCCTTATACAGTACGACACGCAGTACTACTGCTTAACAAGACGCCGAGCCGGACACTACAACAGTTACCGGACGATATCGTTGCTGATTAGCAGAAGCAGCCACGAACAAGTAACCTTAGTTACTTCGAACCTCTCGGAACGACGGCAGTCTTCTTTGACTATAGCATCAGAACGAGCGACAAGTTTGGCCCCACAGGAAAGCAAGGCATTATCGTCGGCCAAGAGAGCCGCACGATATTCAACATCTACGTCGCCTCTAAGAACAAGGTCTACCGCAGCAAAGATGTCCGCATGGGCTCCCTGCTAGTGCGCAACAGTGCCTACTGGATATCGTTTGACGAGGTGTTTCTAGTACAATCGAACAAGACTGACGAAGCTGGGGGTGCGGTTAAAGCAACAATCGACACTCCGGCAACGATCGACGATCAAGACAACGAGTCTATCGAACTAGCACGAGAAGTTACTGAGGGAGGCGAACTGATTGCTGATCTACCGGACGTTCAAGCAACCTCTAGCGACGAAGAGTTCGCAACACCAGAGACTAATCAGTCAGAGCCCGGGGGTGAGGCAGAGCACTCACCAACGCTAGAGCCTAGCGTCCGACGAACAACACGATCGACCGCAGGAAAGCCACCTACAGACCGACTTCATGGCGACAAGTCCGGCTACGACATAAATCGACGTACTCGACGTGCGTTTTATTACTTACTCAGCAAACCGATGCGGCGACAGCTTCGTGATATGCCGAACAAGACCGTTACTACTTTTATGACTTCTACCGTTATTGATGTACTCAACGTTACTATTCCAAAGAGCGAGAAACAGGCTCGGCAGTCCCCGGAAGCAGCGCAGTAGCGTCTAGCAATGGAGGCAGAACTTGACAGCCTGAACGAGAACGACACCTGGTAACTACTGCTTCCACCCCCGGGCACGAAGATCCTGCGAGGCAAGTGGGTATTCACTCTCAAACTGGACGCTAATAGCAAGATCAGCCGCTTCAAGGCTCGCTAGGTTGTTCGTAGCGATATACAGACCGAAGACGACTACGACGAGACCTACGCGGCAGTCGTCAAACCAACGATACTCTATATCCTTTATGCGATGATTGCCTAACGCAATCTTGAATGCAAGCAGTACGATATTATAACCGCCTTCCTTAACGCTGTCATCAAAGAGCGTAAGATCTATATCGAAGCACCGTACGGTTTCAAACAAGGAGACAAGGTCTGTCTACTAAACCGTGCACTATATAGACTCAAGCAGTCCCCGTTGCTTTAGTTCGAAGAACTTGGCAAGTTCCTGGCCTATTTGGACTTCACACTAATCATGAACGATGTCTGCGTATTCAAGCATGAGAGCGGAACTCTTATTGTTATCTACGTCGACGATATGCTTATTATCGCGCATGATCTCCAATCGCTGGAGACGGTCGCGGCAATGCTGCGCGACAAGTTCAAGATGCGAGATCTCGGGGACCTACACTACTACTTGGGCATGAGAATCATTCGAGACCGCAAGGCCGGAACGCTGCACGTCGTGCAAGACGCTTATATGCAGCGCCTCGCAGACAACTACGGCATTGACATCTCCAAGCCAGGCCCGAAGACGCTAATGAGCTCACGACACGAATATCGCAAAGCAACTGGCAATTACCAAGCTCCGCCTCCCCTAAAGAAGCAATATCAGCGAGCTGTTGGAGAGACCCTCTGGGTAACGATGATAACACGACCGGAAGTCTCCTATCAAGTAGGACTCCTCTCGCGTTTCCTCGCTAATCCTTCCGAAGAGCATATGACAGCGATTATGACCGTCATGGCTTATATTGTCTGTCACAAGAACCGTGGGCTTGTCTTTAGAGCTACACCAGGAAATGGAGACCTCTGCCTGAAGGGATATGTTGACGCCTTGTAGGCTGACTGTATCGACGAACGACGCTCTACAGGAGCATATGTTTTCACTCTCCTTGGCACTCCTATTGTGTAGAAGTCCGGACGGCAATCGATCGTCACTCTGTCCTCTACGGAAGCTGAGTACGTGCAGCTCACCCTCGGCGCCAAGGAAGCCATCAACATTAGCAAGATCATAGAGCAAATCGATGGGGTTGCTCGTTGGCCAGTAACCGTATTCGAAGACAACATGCCCGCAATCGATATCACTAAGCGATCCAACGGAATTGACGGCCGAACCAAGCACATTCAAGTGCGCTTCCACTTCGTTCGCCAGGCAATTGACGACGGCAGCGTCAAAGTTGAATAGATCGGCACGAATGACTAGGTAGCTGACGGCTTTACTAAGGCGCTAGATACTATCAAACACGCTGAGTTCGTGCGTTAATTGAACCTCGCTGACTGCACTAAAGCAATCGCCTCTCAAATCGATCACAAGGTGAAATACTAATGGAGTTCTTCCGCCTCTGATTCGTCGACGACTTCTCATCGGATTCGGCGCTTTCGGCTACTTCCGGGGACCCTGCGAGCGACTGGAGCCGCAGCCAATCAGGGCACGAGAAACACTACGAAGTTTTCTAGCCCGCTTGCCCCAGGCGACCACACTACTACCCACACTGGTCAGAACGACACAAGAGTTGGATGAGCAGGTTGTTACAAACTAGGTGAGGAACCATATGTTTGTTTTGGACATGCAGCATGGCAAGGGGGTGACTTAATACAGCCAGGAGGACTGCACATCGGGTTGCTAAGCCGCTAGTGTGTCACGCGTGTGTACCTCAGGCTCCTAGATTAGACAGCACTTCTCCTTCGCGCTTCTCGTAGATACTACGACTAAGCAGCATTCTACACACATTCTCTCCTTTGTTATGGTCATATCTCCGGTCAAGCATTGAAGCAGGCTGTTGAGAAGCACCAGGGTATCAAGATCAAAGGCGACATTGAGATATCGCCTTGTTTAGCCTGTGCACAAGCAACTAGATATCGTCAGTTTGCCCGAACTAAGCCAGGCCATCCATAAGAGCCATATTCTGAGCTCTGTGTTGATATTGTCTATCTAGCTAAGGTGACTGGATATGATGGCTGTCAATACTTCACAATATTTACAGACAGTACGACTCTATATCGACATGCCGTACCTCACGAATCAAGGGGGGCTGTGCTAAAGGAGATCAAAGAGCACGTTGTCTATGTGAAGACGCAGCTGAACCGCGACATCAAGGCTATCCGTATGGATAATAAGCCTTCCCTTCGAAGCCGCGATTTCAGCGACTTCTGCAAAGAACGAGGTATCCAAATACTGCCTACGACTCCACATCATTCTGAGATGAATGGGCGTTCTGAAGTCACAAACAAGCTGGTAACAGAGAAAGCTCGGAAAATGATGATCGCTAGAAATGTCGATAAGACATTGTGGCCAGAAGCAGTGAAACTTGATGTTCAAGCAGGCTTGCTTCCATCAGGTATTGCCAAGGCGCTAGTTAGTTATCAGCTTGCTTCTTACTTCCTCTCGACTTTTAGATAATTCGCAACTCAGCAATCTTCATGCATCATCTGTGAAGGCTGCAGCTCTCATGCTGAACCTCAGCCCTTCTGCCGCATTAGGGGGTGGTTCTCCCTACTTAGCGCTTGCCTAAGCGCAACATTCAATAGGACAAAACGACTGGCCGCTACAACCAAACCTCTCCAACCTTAAGGCATATGGCTGTACTGCCTATGTCCGTAATGAAGGGGTGTCTAAGGGGGGGAAGTTTGAACCTCGAGCAACGATTGGTCAGCTTGTCGGATACGAACCAGGCTTAAGGACAATCTACAGAGTATTTGCTAAGGGCAAGCTTATTCGAAGCACAAATGTCACCTTTAACGAAGACGATTTCAGTAACAGTACGGCACCTAGAGACTGTGATTTCTTCGACCTACCCGTTCCTTCAGGGGGTGGGTTAAGTAAAGGATCTACTAGTCTTGGAAGCGGTGCTCTGAGGACTGAATCGTATATTCGGCTAGAAGATGCTGATATTATCGAGTCCGAGCCCGAGCAAGAGTCCGAGTCAGAGCCAGAGCCAGAGCTAGCGCCGGAGCCCGAACCAGAGCCTGAGCGTAGCATACAGCGCCGTTCAACTCGTGTCCCAAAACCGTCTCAGCGAGCTCGTGAAGCTGCTGGATTTGAGGATGCTTTCACTATACTACGACGAGTGCATAGAGCATTCCTTGCTGGTATGTCCAACCAGCAAACTCCTCAGGACATTCAAATCCCTACAACCTATAAGGAAGCTATGTTATCACCAGAGGCAGCATACTGGTATAAGGCTATGTGTATTGAAATTCAGTGCCTGAAAGATCATGCTACATAGAAGCTTACAAAGCTTCCTGAAGGAGCTACAGTCGTTAAAGGACATTAGGTCTTTTCAGTCAAGCTCGATGCTGATAGCAAGATCGCTCGTTATAAAGCCCGTTGGGTAGCACGAGGCTTCACCCAACAATACGGCATTAATTACGAGGAGACATACGCATCTGTTGCTCGAATGACTACGATACGCACTATGCTAGCCTTGCTAGCTATACGAGATCTTGAGTGCAAGCAGTATGACTTCGTCACTGCATTCCTGAATGCACTGGCTGACAAAGTGATCTTTGTTCAGCAACCTTATGGCTTTGAAGAAGGCAAGGAAGGCATTGTCTGCCAGCTACTTTGAGCCTTGTATGGACTGAAGCAGTCGCCTCTTCTTTGGTATAATGAGCTGAGCTCATTTCTCCAGAAGACTGCATTTCAGCTACTCCAAGCTGATCCCTGCGTTTTCAAATCAGCTATGCAGGTATACATCGTTGTATACGTGGATGACCTGCTCATTATTGCAGACTCGACCTCTAAGATCGAGGACGCAGCAAAGAAGTTATCAGCACGGTTCAAGCTGAAGGAGATTGGGGATATCTCCTACTACCTTGGCTGCCGCATTGTTTGAGACCGGAGCCAGAAAAAGCTTTGGATCCTTCAAGATGGATATATCAACCAGCTAGCAAGTCGCTTTTCAAGACAGCTAGAGGGACGTCGACAAACAACAGTACCTATCCCAACTGCAGCAAAGTTTGGATCAGATGACAGCCAAACTGCAACAAAGCATGAACGCCACCTATATCAGCAGGCTATTAGCAGTATGCTATATGCAGGTCAAACCCGGCCTGACATTCTATATGCACTTGGACTACTGTCAAGGTTCTTACAGAATCCTACTACTTACCAAGTTAATGCTGCATTCAACGTTCTGCAATACCTTATTCAGACAAAAGACGAGGGGATACTCTTTGACGGTACTAAGACCGAACCCAATCCTTAAGGATGGACGGACTCCTCATTCGCAGACGATAGAGACACTCGACGATCTACTTGTGGCTATGTGTTTTCACTAGCCGGAGGACCAATCTCATTCAAGAGCGGAAGACAGCCAGTTGTTGCTCTTTCATCAACTGAGGCTGAATACATTGCCCTGACTATTGCAGCTCGAGAAGCAGCCTTCGTTCGGAAACTCCTATCTGAGCTTGATATCGATGTCAAAGCAATTGACATTTACGAGGACAACATGCCAGCCCTTGACTTGGCTAACAAGCCGGTCGCCTCTACAGGCAACACAAAGCATGTCGAACTTCGATGGCACTACATTCGACAGGAGGTCCAAAATGGCCATATTAAGCTGCATTAGATCGACACTACCCAGCAAGTAGCAGACGGCTTTACTAAAGCTCTTAACAAGATCAAGTTCAGACGATTCAAAGACCTATTAGGTCTTGTTAAAGGACCACTTGTAAAGGGGTGAGTTGAAAGTCAGGCAGTAATGCACAAGCAGTCCTTGACTCTCAGAGAAGTCCCTGAGTAGCTCATGCCCAAGTATGACGATCACTTTGTCATGTTGATCTTATGGATGCCCAATGGGTGCTCAACACTTAGGATATATAGCGCACTCACTACTGTCTCCTTTGTAGTAGAATCAATCAATTCAATTTCCTCCAGTTCCCTCCTTACACTTCAACTCATCAAGTATAAGATCCACCGCAACACTGTTCACGAGATTCGCCTCAATAACGAGTTGTTTGGCACGCCGTATCCGCCCCAGGCTGTTAGAATTGGCCGCCCACCTGCGCTTACGACTGAAGAAGAGAGGGTTATCCTTGAATATATCCAATCAGTTCCGGATGCATATCTTGATGAGGTGGCCTGGTACTGCTTTGACGTCACTAGCGAGGTGGTGAGCGACAGCACTGTGCGGAGGGTCTTAAATAGGGCGGGTTTCAGTCGCAAGGTAGCTCGTAAAATAGCCGGTGAACGACACGCGGTGTTGAGGAACCATTGGCAGGCCAAACGAGCCTATTGGAAGGCGGATAACCTCGTCTTTATTGATGAGAGTGCAAGCGACACTCGTACTGGCTGGCGGAAGTACTCGTGGAGCCACATAAACCACCCTGCAGACACGAATCGTCCTGCCAAACGGTCTGAGAGATATTCAATATGTCCGGCCTATTCAATCAACGTTTATCTACCTGGAGCCCTCATTGTTCAAGGCGGTGTCACTAAGGAGGTGTTTGTTGAGTGGGTACTTACAGAAGTGCTTCCAAGACTACCAATTAGCACTATATTGGTGATGGATAACGCTTCAATCTACCACTCAGAGTGATGAAGTAAGCGCCATGAGTAACAGGAGCGGGGTATCAACTTCTCAGTCGCCTCTGTAACCTAGCCACCTACAATGACATACCATCATTCATTTCAACACAGAGAGCCTCACTTCTGCAGTCGCTAGTGCAGGCTGTTTCTTGGAATATCTGCCTCCATACTCACCGGACTACCAACCTATTGAGAACTCCTTCAACGTCCTCAAAAACTGGATCAAGCGACACCGTAATGAGGTCAACCTCTACGAGACGTTCGGCGAGTTCCTAGTGCACGCAATAGAGCAGCAAATGGTGGATAATGAGGCCGCTAATAGGGCGAGCAAGCAGTTCAAACACTGCGGTTATGAGTGTTGATATTGAGTACGCAATTAGCCATTTTTGTACATCTACCCTCTGACAGCGACAGCGACCTCAAATCTCAACCGATTTTGATAGTTCTTGATTCAGTGGATAGCTAAGAGCACCTTCTCAGAGCGCTTTGAGTGACATCAAGATCGACCAACGTGTTGTTGCGTGGCGGCGATGCGGAAGTGTCTGAAGCAGCGTGCATAAACGTCAATTTAAGCGCTTCGCTCAGCGTTGCTGGACCCCTAACTGTTTAGGCGCTGACCAGCCTATTATTGAGACTCTGATTAGTCCGGCCTATTTGTTGGAGCGGTGCCGGCTCAACGTTACGTCGTACTTGAGTATATACTAATAGACTGAGCTTCTACCCTCCGACAGCAATAGTGCGGTCAAAACTCAACCGATTTGGACAATTCTTGATTCCTCCGATTGGGACGACTACGCTTATGAATCACCGCAAGCTTTATAGCAATTGGACTGCGTGGTGCTGTGGCGGAGCAATGCGGAGGTGCTGAAAAGCAGGAAAAATCTCGAACTCTGAAACCCCTTGCAAAAGTCATGAAACCTTTGCATTCAGGCATATTTACACACTCTCAGCGGTAGCCAATAAGAGGCCTGAGGACATCCTTCAGTTGCTGCTGTTTGGCGAGGCCTGAGGTGTCCACGTCCTTCGCACTGTTCGCCAGTCTTTTGCAAGCCTCCGGATAGCGCTTAAGGTACCAGTAGTAAGGCCATCTGCAAGCCAGTCTTCTACTGATATTTGGTCGGCGTCTACCACTTCAATGTCATTGTTATTAAAGTGGCGCTCAATGGTTGCCAACGCCTCTTGACGCTCTTGTTTCGTCCAGGCTGTCTTGCTTCCGACCTACTGAATAAACCGTGATATATCGTCTTCCGCGTCCGGCTGAGACGACCGCAGTTGCTCTTCTGCCACCTGTTAACCATGATAAAGAGGCGCAGGCACTGCGTAGTGATATGGATTCATCTCCGGCCTAAGGAAGGAGGTAGTACCAGGCATCATGAAGTAGAAGTTCTGTGTCTGTTCGTACCCCGGAAACGAACCATTAGAGGCGCTATTCAAGCCGCCGGTTTGACGTTGTTGCGGCCGGCCAACACGAGGCTCGTTGAGTAAGGACTGCTTTGCAAGCCCAAGCGCTTCAAGGATATTATTGCCTGGGTGATCAGCCTGTAATTCACCTCTTGCTACGCTACGGGCCCACCGAACGAGGTATGGTTAAACGATAGGCAGGTAGTTCTTATTATCGTTTGAATCGTCTTGATAACACGAGCCCTTGCCGTACTGCCCTTATACGGGGTTATTGCAGGCCTACTGGTCAATTATATCCATGGTTTCCACGTGGCTGACGCCTTGACTGGCTAAGTTGTCCAATTGAACGGTCGTTGCAGATCTCTGGACAGTAGCAGGTGCGTGCTTTGGTGTAGCAATAGGCGGTTGGACCTCACCGGTTACAATCACCTGAAGGCCTCGCTTTCTAGCCATGACCTACTGCTTCAGCTTCCGCATTATCTTCAGCCAGGTCTCATTGGTGTTGTTATTGTCCATTTGATAGGGGCAGGTGTCTGCGAGCCTACAACGGTCGTATTTGACAGTTACCTTCCGCCTAAGAACGACTAACTTCTGCTGAGAGGCAGTCAATAATATCCATTGAAGCACTGTCTCTACAGGCTCATTATCACTGTTCTTAGACCACGTGTCGCTGCCATATTCGGTCTTGCCGTGACTGAGAAACAGCTTAATATCGTACTCAAACCACGGCTCTTCAGGCTCATCAATCGTTGGCTCACAGGCTCCTTGGAGGGCGTCTTCAAACGACCGAGATAGCCTCTTCTGCCTATTCTGAGAAGGCGTGTTGTCCGCTGGTCGTTTCCGCTTGGAAGACTGGTGAGCAGGCTGAGTTGCAGGCGTCATAACCGCGTAGAAGGGCCAGCTTTCACGGGTTTCTGAGGCTTCTTTGTGGTCGGTTTCTTTGGTGTCGGTTTGGCTTGTGACAATGGCTGCTTCCTCTGAGGCTTCTTCTGAGGCCTCTTCATCTTATTTGCTGCGTCCTTATCCATCACCGCATACACCACCATTGCAGCCGCCTTCTTAGGGTCCTCATGGCCAAACTTATTCTGAAGCGACTGACGGCGTCGAGCCTCTACAACAACCTGGTTTCTGTGGGCATCCTCAGCAACACGAGCATCCAGTTGTTCTTGAAGAAACTGACGCTTCTGCTCAGCAACTTCAGCAGCATATTCTCTATAGCGACGTTCTACCGCAGCCTGAGCCTCCGCCGGATTAACCACCTCTTCAACGACTGAACTACTGGAAGAAGAAGCCTCGGAATCAGTGAGCTTGTTGGTTTGGCGTGGTTTGGATCTACCCTCTCAACCACGCCAACCAATAAGGATTTGGGCCAGATCCAACAGCGCCAATGGCCGCTGACTGACTAATTAGGAAGGTGAATCACTGTGAAAGAATTTGGCTGCACTACTTGTACAAATTGTCTGTTTGCGGCGCCTCAGGGCCATATAGCTCTTCATATTGCCTCTCAATCACCTCCTCATCATCAAAGGGTAGCACAACCTTGCCGTCTCTGTCCCTTTTTGCCATAGGTGGTCCATATGAGCTCCGTAAGAACGCACAGGCTTCAATAATGTCTGCCTTGAGCTGAGAGCGTCTGTAGTCAATAAGGTCGCGGCCGGCTGAGAATGCTCTTTCCGGAGCATCGCTCATTATT
>NHNV01000192.1:0-14474 GCA_002785995.1 Mycosphaerelloides madeirae
TGCCCTTCGAGCTTCTGCGTCTGCTCGCCCGTCGCCGCGTTCCACAGCCGCACTGTCTTGTCCCCGGATGCCGACGCGATGACCTGCCCGTCCGGCGAGAAGGCCACTGCCCAGACCCAGTCGTCGTGCCCTTCGAGCTTCTGCATCTCCGCACTCCAAGTTAGGGGGACCTCGGGTAGGGTTGCCCATAATTGAGGATGTTGTTCGTGGAAGACTTGCCGCACGATGCTCTGCGTTGGGGTGAATATCATGGCAGAATGGTAAGCCTGCAGGGGAGCAAGATCTATAACATGTCGGTTTCGGAGCACGAATCGCTTGGCATCTTCGAGGAAGCTACACACAGCTCCGCTACGGGCACTCTAGAGCATCTAGTTAGCTTTGTTTGGCAGTATAGCGAAAGAACTCTATGTGACGTACTCGAGCAACCCGCAGTAGGTCGCTAATAGAAGCAACAGCAGTTGAAAGCCTGCCTAGCCAACTCAGAGTCTCCAGCCAATGTAAGAAGTGTTGCTTCAGGAAGTTGTGGGCTAGACTGTCATCGAACAATTGGTCTCCGCTCTTGACGAGATGCAAAGGCCAGTAGCTGCAAGCGTATGCAAGGTCTGGGGGTATATGTGTCGCAATGTGCTGGGCTGAATATTTTACTCGCCGAGCGCCTGGCTGCGCAACGCAGCAGATATCGGTCTTCAATGCTGCAAATTTGCTCAGTCGCCAGAGACAATCTCTAGCAAGTTTTCTGTGCGTCTCGACCTCATCTAGCCAGAATCCGCTCTCGTCTTTCCTCTTTGGATCGACAAGAAAGTCCCGAAAAGACAAGTGTAGCAGCCTCACAGGATCGTACACGCTTAGCGGCACCTGGAGAACAGAATGTAGCTGTTCAAGCCTAGAGCCAATCTCGTCCCTCTCGAGGCCAATAAGAGTGGCAAGTGAGGTCACAGAAAGCGGGTCAGCTGCGAGGACAATCGGACCTACGACCTCTCGAAACTCTGCAAGTGTCTCTCGCTGCTCGTCCACATTCTTGCTATTGAGCAGCTGATCGAGGATCGGAAGATACAACTTGGCCATATGTGAGGATCCTGCACTGTACTTTTGTTCCAGTATCACTTCGAGGCGCTTTTGAGGGTTGGTCTCGGACACAAAGCGACATACCGTCGTTGCGAAGATGAACAACGGGACTGCTAGAGCAACCAACATTTGTCGGTTCTGTTCGCTAGGCCAGTCCCTCGGAAACTGAGCACTTGGCTGTTTAAGCAGCTGATTTTCTCTCATCTTTGCAAATTCGTTGTCAAAGTAGGCGCGAATGTCGCCGCGAATAGTTGACTCCTGAACCTCCTCGAGAACTACATCTTGGTGCAGGCTGCCGTCAAGCTGCCGAAATCCAAGACGAATCGGAAGCTCTGGCCGGCTTGTTAGGAAGATTCGCAGAGGCAGTGCGCTCTGAGTCTTGACTTTTGCAAGTAGTCTCAGGAACATTCGTATGTCTGTATCCCGGTCGCATTCGTCGAGAGCATCAATAACAAGTGTAAATGTCTTTCCTGACAGATACGCTGAATCGGTGCTCAATAAGGGCCCTAGGAGTAGCTTCTCGAATTGCTCTTGAATACCTCTACCACACAAAAACGAGTCCTTATCGAGTGCTGCTGCTACTGGAGTCTGCAACTGTGGGATAGCGTCTGCGAGTTGTGCGGTGATCGTCGAGAAAAAGTGATCAGCATTGCTGCGACTTGTCTCGCCTTGTTTGAAGAAGAAGCTGGCTCCAAGACGTTCCTGCTTGTCAAGCATGTACGCAATAGTGCGAGATATGGTTGATTTTCCAGTCCCGGCCTGGCCGCAAAGCCAAAATATAGGCTTCCCATCACGTTCTGCCGCCCACTGCGTGATGTCGTGAAGAATCTGTGACCGTGTTCCACCCAGACAACGAGACAGCTTTTCTTCTACAGTCGAATTGTAGGTTGCCTCTTGGATTCTGTGCAATTTTGACAGGTCAACTTTCACCTGCAGCTTGTCGACTGAAGATGCAATCGACTGTATGCGATCAAGTTGCGTAGCGAGGTCCTGCTTCCACCGATCTGCTGCAGCCCATTCGCAAGCACTCGCTTCGATATGGGCTCGATGGCCCAACCTGTCACAAATGTTCTCAAAAGTTGTAAGGTCTGAGACTTGCCAGAATGCCTGTGCCTTCCGGACTGCGGTGTTCTTGGAGTATATTTCAATAGCCGTTGCGAGGAAGCGAAGAACGTGAGCATACAGGTCAGTAAGCGCTTTGCGAAAGTTGTCTGTGGTTAGTGCCGGAGGAAGGCGTTTGAAGTAGCTGAAGTATGCTTGGAGCCGATTAGCCATGTAGAGCGCAAGGTCCATGCCGCTGACCAAAGCACTCATTTGCTGACTGTCCGCAATAGCCGCCTGTGCAAGATCATCAGTCCTGGCTCTGCTGTACACGGGTCTGACTGGCATACCTCTAGAAGAAGACGAATGCCTGCCCATGGCAAGCCGACATGGACAGGGTCGGCATTTGCTGCGATATCTCCGACAGATTTGAACCTGTCCAGCCAGCGCAGGACCTTATCTGCCTTGTCGCTGCCCTGCCATCTCTTCTGCTCGCAGGCGTTCTTCTGATGCTCGGCTGCATTGTACGCGGCTTGGATTGTAGTACTGACATCGGATGTAACATGTTCTTGAATCACTGCCCGCTCTTTACCTGTAAGCAGTTCCAGGGCATCCTGAAGGAAGGGGTCATTCGTCTGCAGTGATGCTGTAAGCGGCCGTGCGAGGGTCGAGGGCGAAGCCGCGTCCGCGCTTGGTAGCTCGATTGCCGATTTTCGGAAACGGCTTAAGAAACGGTCCCGTTTTCTCTGAGGGATGTTGCCGCTCATTCTAGCGCGTACGCTGATGTCGTGATGAGTTTGTTGGAGTTAGGGAACGGTCGAAGACACGACGGCATCGCAAGGCTGCGCCGGCGGGGCAGTGCACTTTCAGCTGAGGGCGCTGCAGCACACAGCTTTGTCGCACTTGGCACAGCCACCAGACTCCAGCCACCTCCGGTTTTAACGTGCTCACAGCATCTTGAGCATTTCATAACCACATTATCGTGTGTACGGCGCTAACCTGTTGCGTCAGAGCTTGTCGCAGCAGGTACCGATCTGCGTAGTGACCTTGCAAAAATCATCATCGCAGGACCGCCACAAGGTCGACGGCGGATTTTCAGCTTTAGCACGATCTTCGGAGGGTTATCTAATGCCGTATCATAAGTATTACAGACAAGAAGTAGTTCATATTAAGGCGGCAAAGGAGTCGCCTTGTATAGCTATAAAATGGAAGGACTCGGTCGATAACGCCGTAGGAAGATGGCGGCAGTAGAATTATTGTTTTGAAGACGTATTAGGCAGTAGAAATGGTCGCTCTACGAGGCGGACGTGGTTTTGAGGGGCCGCAGACGTGCATGTGATGTTGAGGTGGATGCAAAGTGAAAGTACCTGTGTTTTGGCTCGGCACTGAGGGTGGCTCGCGACACAGGGACGGACGTTAACGTAGGTTGGTACAAATCTCACCCTTACGTTTGCTCGGTGTTGCGTCAAGAGGAAGCCGTGCTGCATCCTTGCCGGATTCATCCGCTTGCATGAATCGTGAGATGCTTACTAAGGCTCGGCTCGATCTGGTCTAGAACAATCTAACCGGCTGCTGCGGCTATAACGAGAGAGCGCCTCAAAATCAGATGTCTTGGCGTCGACCGTGATAAGATGCACAACCCTCCAAGTACGGCATTACGAGCGAATGTACAAACAAAACAGACCTGTCGACATAGAGTCGACTGAAAAGTACGTACGCTCGACGTTTGAGCGCTCTTAAACATGTCGAAGTCGAGCTAAATGCTAGAATGCTGAATTCCACTATTGGAAAAAGGAGATGCTGGATAACCTTTCAGCTCCCATAGGTCGATAGAAGGATGTTGGGGAGCACTGAAAGTGGGCGGGATAGGTTGAAGAGCATGTCTGAAAGCAGTTCTTGTGTTTCTCATCGCGATGTAGGTAGTGACTCTAGAGAAATCGGACAATCAAGCGACGTTCTGAGTTGTACATTCCGGCACAAAGGGACTCCGTTATGCAGGGACTGGGGTTATTCTCGAAGAGTTCGCTGACGAAGCCGACTCGAGCCTGTGCGATATTACTTCCGATCCTCCCTTGCCTGCAATTGAAAATGTGAGGAGGGAACTAGAGGACATTGACTTTATTGAGATCTTCTAAAAAGAAGACAGTAGTGAGTACGCTATATGTCCTGAGTGTGGGGCACCTTTCGGGCACCCATTGGGCGGCACCCATTGGGTATCCACAAGATGAACATGGCAAAGTGATTGTCATACTTGGGTACCATTGCTGCCTGACTTTCAACTCCTCCATGCTTGTTCATCGATACGTTATTGTTGTGAAGTAAACGAGTGGATTACTTGTTCTTCTAAACTGTACCTACACTGCGCCTTATATATCTCTTGCCCTGCATTCTGGAAGGTTCGAGCTATTAGCAATTTGTAATCAGAAGTGAATGTTGCCAAACCTTCGCATTTTTGCAACACAGTGGCAGGTTCTTGAGACGAAACATGAGCAAGACGCACAGAGGGAGAGGTTGATGGGTGGAGGATCCGAAGGGAGATACATGGGTAGGGGCATTGAGGCCGATATTTGATACAGTGATCAAAGAGCTATATGCCTGTGACCTCGAACTACCTCAGCGAGTCTATCTGTACACGTTTGTCTTACGAGTGGCACCACACTTCGAGCATTTTGCTGCCGCCATGCGACAGAAGCTCTACGATGCTACCCCACAGGCAGACGGCACGTATGCAGACGAATCACTTCCAAGCATTAAGACGTTCATCGAGAGTCTTCCCGACGAGAAGCGAGCACAGCAGAACTCAGTCATGATCGCCCGCAACAAGGTCAACGTCGCTCAAGAGCCGAAAGTAAAGGGAACTAAGAAGCCTGTTTAAGGATGGCTCTGACGAGGAGGAGGGCAATAGTGACAAGCGCAAGCGGTGTAAGCACTGCTAGCGTCACGGTCATGAATCTGACAACTGCTTCAAGAAATTTCCAGACAAGAAGGAGCAGCAGCAGTAGGAGAAACGGCTGGTGAAGATGGATTGGATATAGAAAGACTACTTTGTTCGAGGAGTGCGAGGATGTCGGGGAGAGGGAGCCATCGGGAAGAGACGGGCAGCAGGATTCAGGCGTCTGAAACGTTTTGGTAGGAAAGAGCCGTACATTGCAGAATGGCATCAGCTGGACAGAAATTTACCTCGTTGCTGCTAGCTCAGTCCAAGACGATATGTTCAAGCGAGGCAGATGCTCGGAATTCCCCGTGCTAGCGATCACAAACATTCAGCCCTCATCGCGGGCAGATGGTTGGCATCCCGCCAGAAACCAGCGCCATCAACGAAGCCCTCTTTGCGATCCATATCGATAGATTTTCCTCGTTCACAACCCAGGTGTGTATCTGTTTTCTCGCGACCCTGACCCGAACGGAGGAGGCTCGACTCGTAACTTCTTCCTTGGCCGGCTTGCACAGAGCTCTTTCACGGCATCTCGCGGACGCATGGTCTCAAGTTGAGCGTCAAGATCACGAACGACCTTGCCTGCAGTTGGGCGCTCAGCTACCGTGAAACGCACCATCGAAGCAACGGCACGCGAGAAGGAGGCCTCTTCCGAGTCCAACTTGGAAGTGTCCTCAAGCAGGTTAACGAGATATCGACAGTTTTCGTCCGGTGTGGCTGCAAGCATCTCAGACGCGGTGGATTGACGGAGGGCCAAGCATTCGGCGATAGTAATTCCGGCGGACCACACATCGATAGCTGTGGTGTACGGTCTGCTGAGCAGCAGCTCTGGAGCCCTGTAGAATCGCGTGCCAACGCCGAAGTCCTGATCGAAAGGCATGTGTGCCATTTGACCAAGATCCAGAATCACAGCATGCGCCACTCCTCTGCCGTCAACAGACGCACCGATATTCGAGGGTTTGATGTCACGATGGATGAAATTTAGAGTGTCGTGGAGATAAGCCAGACCAGAGCATATGCCGTGAGCAAGGGTCAGCTTCTGCGCAAGCTGAAGGGGTTGGTAGAACTGAGCGTGGTGTCCAGCGTTGTCACCATCGCGGGTTGTAGGATCAGCCAGGCCTCTGATTGATCCAGGTCGTCGAGCTCCTCGAGGGTCGGAGGCTGAGGGTTTTTGGCAAGTCGCACGACATTTTTCTATCGATGTCAGCATATCAAAACGGAAGCAAATATGGTGATCATCGACGCACATGTTGGGCAAGGCGCATATTGTTGATCTCGCCTGCGACATTCCTTGCGTTCGTTCTCATCAAGTTTATACGCTTGACCGCAACGGTCTCTCCAGTTGTGCGAATCAGTCCAAAAGCAACGCTGCCGAAAGCGCCCTCGGCCGTGGGCCCGCGGACTTGAAAGTCCTGGATCGGGTGACTGTACGCTGCTGGGGTAGCTGCCATTGAGGGAGGCAATGCAGGAATGGCCCAGCCGCGTGAGGTCCATATCTTGTTCAGCTGCGTTTCCAGAGCATCCCGCGGAAGGTTTCCGAAAGAGAAGACGTAGGCCAGCGGACCGACCAGAATGCCGGAGTTGTCGTTGAGGGCGCGGGGCGCGAGTGCGGTGACTCTGTGATTGCCGTCGACGATGATTGTTTTCTCACTGGCCGGACGCACAAAGTGCGCGACAGGTGGAGATGAATTCAATCTTGAAATGGCGGCGACCAATCTCTTGGTACGAATCTTTCCCATCCGCCGTCAGAAGGAGATGTACAAGTTCGGGATCGCAGCCGGCCATCCAGTGGGTGTGCGAAGGTGAAGACAGGTCGCTGAGGCGCAGGCAATAGCCCTCATCGGCAACGAAGCTGCGAGATTGTGGGGTCCTGTGAGATGAAAGGAATCGCATCATCTATTCGTCTGTGACGAGCTCAAGCACAGGACGGAATGTGGTGATGTGTTGAACGTGGGAAGAACGGAGCGTCGCACTTACCACAAGCTGTCCGATTGCATGCGTTGGCGCACAGAGGCGAAGGCGGTCATGGCAGCATCGTTAAACGGCTTCAGCATGGCGAACGGCACGTCGCGCGGTGGTGACATTGGTGATGGGGGTGCCGGTGCCTGCCGAATCTTGGACACGGCAGCATCGACCATGGCGGCGTGTTCGGACGGCGTGTTTGCCACCGTCTCGTCGCTCATGATTGCGGTGAGATATAAGGTGTGAAGCGGGCAGCTGAGACCGTGAGGAGAGTAAGGCAAGGAGCGAGGGAGGTTGGCGGAGCGCGAAGCCTGGCCCGCTCCGTTCCCGCGCGTCAATTTACCTCCTACCTCATCGACATCGACCCGCAACTTGCCTTCGCTTCCACTTCACCGCGACACACGCGTGCGCCTCGTCATTCTACGCAGCTTCAAATGCTGTCGTCGCCCTAGGCAGCGCCCGCTGGCCTGTCTTCGCCCTAGGCAGCGCCCGCTGGCCTGTCTTCGCCGGACCCATGCCTCGTCGCCGCAGCCGCTGGTGATCCCGTCGCAATCACCTTTCTTCGGCACGAACAAGAATCGTTCTGTCGCACCGTGTGCCAGCGCCTGGAAGCCATTATCCGTGGCGACGAACCTTACCATCTCAAAGCCTTCAATCACTGCCAGCCGCAGCCGGGGCCTGACATTCTGCTGGATTTCCAGGGCTGCTCATCCTTCGGCTCAAGTCCTGCTCAACCACCCCCCAACAAGCCCTCCGCCTCGCCTGCACCGCAAGCGATCTCGCCACGACTCCTTGTCGATCCGCCCAATACCGAGCACTTCTCCTCTTCGACTGCGAATTTTGCGCCTGCGAGGTCCATCATCTGCGTCTCCCGCAGCCGAAGTCCCACGTCCTATCCTACCCCCAAGTCGCCCATCTCTCCAACTCACGAGCCAAGTTCATTGGTTTCTCTGGACAGTGGCATGGTATCGCATCATGACAAGAGCAGCGTGTCTCTCGAGTCGCGCAGAAGGAAGCGTAATGCATCTCCGGCTGGCTCGCCTTCACCACCTCCGTCTCTCGGCTCAAAGCGACGCCGGATTGTGACGCCTCGATCACAGCCAAGGCCTGATCCTACTTGACCCAATTCCATCGTCGTCAATGTCTGGCCTTGAGGAGCATTTGCTGGACAATCACATCAAAAGACAGCTATGAAAGGCTGCGTTGGACGCGAACACCGTGGCGAGTTCACATCAACGAGAAAGAGCAAGCGTGAAGGCAACGCGTCCTGAGATTCTCACACATGGTGGAATATACAGCACACCTCAGACAGAAAGCGCCTGTACGATCCTGTGCGGAAAATCGTTTAGCTGCGTGAAAGCCGCTGAGGAAACATTGTTTCTCTGAGAGCATCGGTGATACCGTACGAGTGACGGAGAGGCTGGTGAAAGATTCGAAGAGAGGAACGTTCTGGATGGCTCCTAGGGCAGGGCAAAATAGCAATGACCATGTATCAGAAGCTCAAAAGGCTACATCATCCACGGCCCAAGGTGTGCAGAATTTCACGCTTCGAATACCTGATTTCGGGCCACTTCATACCTCAAGAAATTGCCAGCAACGACATAGCATGGATCCAACGCACCTGAAATAATCATTCCGTTCCAGAGTTGCAGTGAGAACAACAAAGCTCCTCATCAGCACAGCCAAGATGCAAAAGGCCACTGGCTGGCTCGGGGCGTCTTGTGGTGATATTGTGACCCTGTTGGGACCATGCTCCATCGTCCAATGACGAGAGTACGGCGTCGCAACCTTACCTGATCGTCCTCAATCTGCTGCCAGCGGCAATCGCAGTCGTGTTGCTCCTGCGCCATGCCTCTCTTAGGTGCGGTGGAACTTCTCCCCGGATTCGAGCTGGTCTTACTGCACGTCATTTAGTGGGTACTGGATGCCCCGCTATGTCTGCTGCCAATACTGCATGTACTTCTGGCGCAGACCGTTCTTCTGTCCCTCGAAGACATGACCTTGGTGCCCTTCCAGCAGTATGGGTCGCTGATTCGGAACTCCGGAGCACCGCCAATCCGAGTGCTCACACAGCAGATTAGTGCGGTGAAGCCAGCGAGCGCTTCCAGAGCCAATCTCGCAACGCAGCCGCCTCTGTGCAGCTACTCCCACATTATCATACCAGGGGAATTTTTTCGCCAGAAGCGGAGATCTTTCGGCTCGCTGTAAGTGCCCCTGTCACTCTCGACATCCTGAGGCATCTGAATTGCAGATCGTCGCCGTCGAACACCAATGTTGTGCAATCACATCTGGGCAACCTTTCCGAAGCAAGAGTGAAGTCTTCGGGTTTTGGCCTGTGAACAGTCAGAATAGACGAATCGGGTCGATTGTGGAGTCGCGTTTGAAGATCGGGCTCGCAAAATTTCGGTGGGCGAGAGGTTTGGCGTGAAATTTGACTGTCGAAGGGCGAAGCGAACTATTGCATCCTCGTATTCGCTGTAATATTGTGCATTTTCTGACCACTCTGGTGACTGCGGGCAGAGGGTTAGTCGCACCTTTCCATCACAAGTATCCTCGAGGCTCTGTAGTTTGATAAATGTGAGGCGAAGATTC
The DNA here is from genome assembly GCA_002785995.1 of Mycosphaerelloides madeirae. NCBI lineage: Eukaryota > Fungi > Ascomycota > Dothideomycetes > Mycosphaerellales > Mycosphaerellaceae > Mycosphaerelloides > Mycosphaerelloides madeirae. The sequence continues at coordinate 9,596 of NHNV01000192.1, forward strand.
TCCACCAGCCAGACCAGCACGTTTTCCCATCGCCCTCCGGCGCCGGGCGTAAGGGCTACATATGTGAGGGTGAGATGGTGGAGGTGAGGGTTGTGCCGGAGTAAAGTGATGAGGTGCGGAGCGCCTGTGACGAGGGACAAGCGTAGTCGCCGCAGATGTCGTATATATGGTGCCGTCTGTAGTATGAGAAACCTCGACGCCGCGGAAGCATCCTCGAGCCGCACCCGCGGTCTTTGGGGACTCAACTGGAAGTCGAGGTAGGTGTGCTCGTAGGTCTCGCCGTGTGCGTGTGGTTGGAAAACGAGATCGAGCCGTTCGAGTTTGGTGGCCTCTCTAAGACTGCTCGACAGCGCCTTCGCAACAGTCGCCCACCGGTAGCTATCGTCGCCCCACACGGTACTAATGCGGCATTCCAGGCGTAGAAGACGAGAAGAGCCACGCTCGATCGCTAGTAGTGCCCGTGTGATCATCTCCGTATGATTAATAGCATTAATGGTCTCGCCTCGTCGATCGATATCTTCGTATCGCTAGGCAAAGTGTGAGGCCGCAGGTTGCCTGTTTTTTTGAACAGAAGCCGACGAATGTCTCCCGCATCATTGACAGAGACGTAAGTATCTGCTACCTAAACAGTCTTCTGTTCTAAAACCCTGCAGCACACCCCATACATGGCGGTGTGGGTTGAGGGCTTTATACTGTCCCTCCTATTGCTAGAAGTCCCTGGAAGTCCTGGAAGTCCCGGAAGTCCCGGAAGTTCTCACAGAGAGGCTCCAGTATCACCCCAGCAGCAGCAACGCTGGCTTCTTGCCTTGTACTCCGCAACAGTGCAGGGGGCTCCGAGAAGGGCAGGACAGTTGCTCTGCATCGTATGGGGCCCGGCGGTGGGGGGGAACAGCGAAAAAGCAGAGTCCCCTTTCACGAAAAAGCGGACTCCGCTTTTTCGCGGCATAGGTCCTAGGCGTTTTGACGAGACGTAGGAGCATGTGTTCGCTTGGAATCAAGACGGTGTAAGACTTGGGGAGCTGCTTGCCACTTTCTAGGCGTATTGGCTTGTCTGCCTGATATGTCCCTAGATGGCGCCGGTAATAGGGATTGAGGAAGAGAATAGGCATCTCTTTAGCAATAACTCTCAACATTTGAATTTCCATCTAAACGAGGTTACCGGTAGAGAGGTGCTGGAGCGCGTTCAGGTTGTTAAAGCAGTCCGAAGAAGAAGAAGAATGCTACGAAGGCTAGTGATCGCGGCAAGTCCAACCTAGTCCACCAATTTGATGAGGACTTTGTGTTGTTCAAGATGATGAACGTAGCCGAGTGCGCATACCAAGATGATTGTATTGTTGCTGTTGTTGTTGTTGTTGTTGTTGTTGTTGTTGTTGTTGTTGTTGTTGTTGTTGTTGTTGTTGTTGTTGTTGTTCACCAGCTAAGTACAAAGTGCAGTGCTTCCTTCCTTCCTGTCCATAGCTCCTGCAGCAGCGCCCATATCACAACACTTTTGTTGAAGGAAGTGCTCTGAGCCGGCTATTAGCCGTGGGCATTGGCATTATCTCCCATTGTGCGCTTTGTAACTTACTCTCCTCCAATGAACTCATTCATGAAGACAACAACTTTGTCCCCTAGCAATCAGATTTCGTTAGCTAATTGATCGCAATCAGCTGAATCAAGTGTCATGGCTTCCATCCATGCCCCCTACTAGGACTGATGAGTCACACTATGGACAAGCATAGAAGGCCATTCAGGTCTATGTGTCATGGATCTTGCTTGAGTATGAGTTAGATGGCGTTGCTATGTCAAGTGGGGATTCAGCCGAGCCAATGGGAGTTGGCTTGGCATAGCAAACTCTTCAATTTCGCTCTCTTTTGCAACTCTTAGATAGCTTGTACGACGTCCTGTATTCCAACCACGCTCGTACCTTGACATTACGTCGTACCTACCACATCCACAGCTGCCGCTACGCCCTTACCAGTCAATCCACGTTCCCCGCGCTCAAATTGGACCCTCCTACACCAAGATGGAGGCCAACAAAGACACGCCACCAAACGACGCCCCTCTTATGCCACAAGGGTTCAACCAGTAGCCTACAGACATAGCGGGATTCCGCAACGGTCTCCAAGACCAGTCTGTTGCGGCTTATGTTATCAGCATCTTGCTACGTCTTGTAGCCTTCTTCAGAACCAGCCACCTGAGACAGGAAGAACACAACAGGCTCATGGACCATAGCACCCGTCTTCAAGCTAGTATGATGATCTCCTTACCCGATATGACAAACTGCTTTCTCAACGCGATATCCTAAAGCAGAGCAACAAGCTCTGGGAGCAGGAAGTTACTCAACTGCAAGCCCTGGCCACATCACAGCCTACTTTTGCTACAGCCCCTTTGTCTACTGTCCAAGATTCAGTTCCTGTCCCTCAGCAATCGGTTCCCCAGTACGCCTATCCACCACGTCGCTCTGAGAAACACCCTAACCCTAACAAATATCATGGTTCCAAGGGAAAACAGTTCGAAGGCTTCCTGATTCAGCTGAAACTGAAACTCCAGGTTAATAGCGATTAGTATCCAACGGACCCTACAAAGGTGGCCTACGCAATCAGCCGTTTTAATGGACTCGCCCTGGATTTGGTCTCTCCGCACATGACTGCTACTAGAAACTTCGACATCCTCAGCATCACAGATTTCTATGACTGGATGGTTACTGAGTTTGGTACTCAGACCGCCAGTATACTGCCCAACGATATGTCGCTAGTCACAAGCAAGCCAATAAAGCCTGGTCTGAGTTCTTTGGCCCGTACAACAAGGAAATGGCCCAGACTGGATTTGACAATACCTCCAAGAAAGCTATGCTCAAGGAAGCAGTCAGTGATGAAGTGTTTGCTGACCTTCGCCATCACGCCCATGAAGACATGAACTACCGTCAATTCTCTGAGCTTTGCCGGAAGCTAGACACCGACATTCGGAACTACAGTCGTCGCAGCTCCAGTAGGCGTGTGCTAGCAGCACCTACAAAGCCAGCACCACAAGCCCCACGCAACGTCCAAGCCCCTCTTGTTCCCACTGTTCCCGTAACCATGGCACCCATAGGAGATCCAATGGTTCTTGACTCTTCCGTCCTTGGCCCTGATGGCAAACTTACCACTGCTGAGAGGAAGAGGCGCCAAGATAATAACCTCTGCTTCCGCTGTAGGGGTGCTCACCGTGTCAAAGACTGTCCTAGAGCGGCCCCACGACGCCTGGGAGGCAATGCCAGCCAAGTGGAGGATGCTAGTGACCTTGTCAGTGAAGCTGACAGAGTCACGGTTCCTATGACTCAGGGAAAAGCCTAAGCCTTGCGCTCAGTCGCGTGCAGGGCATGGTCAGTCGCCTGAATGTGTGTTCATCAGTCCAACCAGATTATGACGCCTTCTACGAAGAAAACGACATCAAGCAGGACAAACTCATTAGTCGTCCATTTGTTATTAGCACTCAAGTAGGCTATCGCGGTAACCAACAATCTACGGACACATTCATCGACTCTGGCGCTAACGTTTACTCTTTGATCGCCTTCGATTATGCTCAGACTCTCGGAATTCAACTACAGCCCCTCAAGTATCCACGACCCCTCAACATGTTTGACGGCAGCGAATCTACTGCTGGAACTGTCAGGTTCATAGCCCATACCTGTATGGACATCCTTGCGCAAGGATCAAGTACAATCACAGCCCATAGTAAAGCGATCTCTCTATTTGTCACCAAGTTGCCCACCTTCAAGGTTATCCTAGGCAGACCATGTTTAAACAAGCACGACCCTCATATCTTATGGTCTTAGGACGCTATCACGTTCTCCTTAAAGCATTGCCGCGACAATTGCTTGTGGATGAAGCTTAAGGACTACAGCCAAGATTCACAGACCCATAGTTCATCGATTCTTAGCCAACAGCTATCCACAAACAAGTCTAGGAAGACTCAAGACCCTACTGAGCCTGGGGCTCGCTACAAATCACAGGACGGTTGGCATCGACTGCCACTGCAACAACCATTCACAGTCCATGCCGTTAGCGCAGCCGCATTCGCTATGATATCCAAGGACAAGAACTCGCATGTATTCGCTGCTTCCATAAAGGACATCGACAAAGCCCTTGCTAAGATGGATCAAAAGCCTACAGACCCGAGAACCAGGTTACCCAGCGAGTACTATAGGCACCTGAGTGTCTTTATGAAGAGGAGGCTGACAAACTGCCGCCTTACCGATCTTACGACCACAGAATTTACCTTACTGAAGGTGCATCACCGCCGTTTGGACCTCTCTATAGCATGTCACGGGATGAGCTACTAGTACTCAAGAAATACCTCGAAGATCACCTGCGGAAGGGATTCATCAGATCAAGCAGCTCGTCAGCTGCTAGCCCTATAATGTTTGTCCGCAAGCCCAGTAGAAGTCTTCGTCTCTGCGTTGACTACTAGGGGCTCAATGCACTTACAGTTAAGAACCGGTACCCAATACCGTTAATCAAAAGGACCCTGGAACAACTTAGCAAAGCAAAGATCTTTACAAAACTGGACATTATAGCTGCCTTCAACCGATTACGGGTTGCTAGGGGCGATGAATGGAAGACAGCATTCAGAACACGATATGGCTTATTTGAATACCTCGTCATGCCTTTTGGTCTTGCCAACGCACCGTCCTCGTTTTAAGAATTCATTAACGATACACTACGTCCATTCTTTGAACAATTTGCTATAGCCTATATTGACGACATCTTAATCTACAGCCAGAATCTTCAGGAGCATAAGTAGCACGTCCATCAAGTCCTTGAGAAACTCTAAGAAGCAGGCCTCTAGGTTGATATTAACAAGTGCGAATTCTATCAGACTGAAGTCAAGTACCTGGGTCTCAACCTGACTACGGAAG
>NHNV01000193.1:0-14341 GCA_002785995.1 Mycosphaerelloides madeirae
GGGCTTGTAGAAGAGGGAGTGCCACAACTGGCTGGCATGGAGATACTCTTGGAGACCAGCATCAGTCAGTCCATGGTTGAAGTTCACCGTCCCACCATATACTGCATTGCCTGTCCGTAGATTATGGGAAGCCTGCTAGTGGAAGACCTCTGGCATGCTGCTACTATAACCAGCTCCTTCCTCTGTTGCACCCTTCAGCTCCGGTCCAGCCATCCCATCTGCTGCAAGGTCTAGGTCAAGCTGATAGCCCTGTCGAGAGAACTTCTTAATAGCAATCCCTACGGCAAGCTGCCTCCAACCCTGGATGCTGAGCTGGACTCTAAGGGCCTCAGCGGTATGTGATTGGAGGACCTGGGTCATCCTGTCCTCGGGCCATACTGCGCTTCCGTCGTGCCAGAGGTACTCACTCACCTGCCTTAGGCAGCCAGTCTCTACAGCAAGCCACCTCCGGAAGGGCTGGACTAAGACAAGGTATTGTAGCAGTAGCTGGCCCACTTTGGGGAGGAGGAACCGGACCGGGAACCGTGAGCTGTTTGTCATGTTCAGTGACTTATAATAGGTCAGGATAAAGAGCAGATAGCCATCGTGGAGAAAGAGGTTCCTCTTATCTGCCTGCCGGTTACACCAGCGCAAGCCGAGGAGCTCAGGCCGTCTTGCTGGCTGCCTAGAGGCCATGTGTATAAGAACAAGCATATGTGCAAGAAAGCGCTGGACAGCGTCCTCATATGCCTTTACTGCAGTGCTATCAAGCTGCCATGAGTTCCCCAGGCGGCTTGTCCTGTGTGGTGAGTAGAAGAGCAGCTCAATGGCCTCTGGCTTCAGCCGAAGTTGATCAATCAACCAGGTCTGCCCTCTAGCTAAGGCAGCTTTGTTGCGAGGGTCAGTCAGGAAGGACTGGCCAGGCAAGCAGGCATCCCAGTTATCTACAAGCTGGATCGGCTCAAAGCAAGGTATACTATCAAGGCCAAAGCAAAGGTCCTGTCCAAAGATAGCCTGTGCAGCTTCTAGCTCATATGCTACTAGATCTGGCAGCTGGTCAAGGCAGAGCTGAACTTCCTTATATGCAATAGTATTTGCGTCGGCATGCCAGCGGACCTGGGCTTGCTGGACAGTGCTTCGTCCAATAGCAAATCCAAGCAGGCGGGTTCCGCTGAGCTCAGCTACAGGCCCAGGGGTATCATTTAGTAGCCATTGGTTCCGATGCGTAATAAGGCAGCTGGGAAGGTCCCGAGCTTGTCCAGCATCTACAAGCTCTAGGCACCAGAGCAGGACTAGGATCTGGCAGTCGTAGATGATCTGGGACAGGTAGGAGGTGTAGTTGTTCACATCCATCCAGGTCTCCTTGGTAGCGTTCCAGGCCAGCATAGCTGCAAAGGAGACTATTGCAGAGTCGAAGGTCCGGCGGTCCAGACGGTGTTGGATTAGGGACATGCTGAAGGACAATATAGCCTTATCTAGCGCAGCCTGTAGCCTGCTGATCTCCTCCTCGCTGTCATTCTGCTGCTGCTGCTGCTGCTGCTCCTCGGTCTGCAAAAGTTGTGTAACATATTCCTGGGCCGCAGCAAGGTCGCAAAGCTGATTGGGGGTGGGCTGGAATGGATGCTTCTCCTCTTTGGTTAGATGACCCTGCTGCGTGACTCTTATAAAGTAACAGACCAGCTTCTTCCAGCTTGAGATGTACTGCTCCTGTGACCTCGGGTTCTGAAGGGGCTTGATTGGGTCCTGCGACATCTCAGCACCTCGGAAGGTGTTTAGCAACTTGGCCTCCCGCCGGCTAAGCACCCGCTCCTCCTGGCCCTGGTCGCTCCGCAGGATGGCCATTCCCTTGCTCAGCACTCGACTCACGCTATCACAGAGCGCCGCCAGCTCAGGCTCCCCCTCTGCTGGCAGCTGATATGAGGCTGGAATTTCCTCGGGAGAGAGACCCTGGAGGTGGCTATAATAACCCGTCTCCTTAAGCCAGGGTGTCATTTCTGAGATATGCTCATATGGATATACCTCGCTGCTCTCTCCTTGGGACTGGGCCTTCTCGTAGCGTCTCTGGAGGTCGTCCCATGCTTCCTGGTCCTGTTGCGGTTGCTGTCCAGGTAGGGCCGAGCTATTTGTACTTGCTGCTTCCTGCCTGCCCTGTGCAACCACAAAGTAGCGGATGTGCTTCTTTTCAGCCCAGAGAGTCTGCACTGTGACCTCCACATAAGGATCCGCCTGCTGCTGCTGCTGCTGCTGCTGCTGCTTCTTTCTTCCTTTGGGACCTGCGCTCCAGCCATGTGATCTGTGGCAGTGTAGCCTCATAACCTTTACATTCACAGAGATGTGGCTGCATTGTGGCTCCTTGCACTGGTATCCTTGTAGGAGAGGAAGGCCATCAATAGGCTGGATGCCATCTTGGGGGTGTCCTACACTGTCCCGAGTTGCTGCAAGGTTGGCTCTGCCCATCTCTTCAAGAATCTGCACCCGGTGTGCTCGTTTGGACTGGTGCTGCTCAGCCAGGTGGCGTTCCAAGGTGTCAGAGGTGTAGCAACTCCCATGCTGGGCACATACAGCCACCTTAGCAGCGGTGCCTGCCACCTCTATAAGGCTGAAGGATGCTACAGCCATACGTGCAGATGATCGCTGTATGCGTAGGAGTCGTCAGGAGGGTGCGTAATGGTGGTAGAGGCCGGGGGAGGGAGATTGGGAATGAGATTTTTTGGTGTAGATTTTATGGTGGGGATCGGCATAGGCGGGTGGGGCCGCGCCTCTCCGATTGGCCAGGAATAGATTTTACGGCGTAAAATCCAGTTTCCTAGACTTAGTTTATCTATCATCATGTGGTCAGCCTTTTACATGTCGAACGCTTCAGGGGCAGAGGGGAAGTGTCCTAGGCTTGGGCGCCCAAAACAGGATGTGCAATTCTAGTTGCCTGTTACGGCATAGCCCTTGGGCACCAAAAAAGGCATTGGGCTCTTGTTGGGAATTGGGCTCCTGTTGGGCATTAAGCACCCGTTGTGTGTTGGACATCCATTTTGCATCAGTGCCTCTTTTTCTAGAGCCAGCTTTGAGGTCGAGGAAGTTCCATGAGTCAAAAGATTTGGATGGAGAATGGCTGGCGTGAAAAGTTCGTATGTTCCGCGGGTAGTGTTGCGTTGAAGATAGGGTAAAGTGAATGAAAGGTCCTGAAAGTTGCGCTAAAGCATGGAGAACATAACAACTTCGACATTAACAAGGTGCACGAGCCGGGCTCATAACCTGTTATTGAAGTGATTGTTTGAGCAACTACAGAGTGGCGATCGACTGCTATTCGTATTCACGCACCGTGTGGCAACGTACCTCGGCAATCTTCAACACCCAGGACTAAAGAAGATCCGGGCACAACTGACTAGAGAGATTGGAAGCCTGGCTAAGGCGGTAATAATTGCAAGATCTTGAGTGATGAATATTAGAGGGGAATATTGGAGGACTGGGCAATGTCAGAGAATGAAGTGGGGCTGGGCACTTGTAAACTAGCTATACATCATTGTCTGCAGTCATTTTCGTTTCATGACTTTCCATTAGTATAAATCCTGCCTCATGAAGCGCCTTCGAAGCACTCACACCAGCTGATACAAGATGACCAAGAGGTCTGAGGCGGATGGCCGCCCTTGCTTTTGCTAGACATGGAGGAAGCGATAGAAGCCCTGCGTGCGACCGGCGAGATGTCGTATGCTTGGCCATTTGCATTCTGGGGACGAGCTTGAATTGTGGCCGGCATGTAGAATCCAATAAGAGGGCAAGGCAGGCATGTCACACGCTGTACTGCAGGCCATCTTCCTCCAGCGGACTGACACGTTGCAGCGTTGATAATGTCGTTGCGACGCGACTGCAGAGGGAGGACGAGCTTTTTGAGACATGTCGGCGGGCATTGGCGCCGTCTCCGTCATCTACGTGCACACGTCTCCACCTAAGCGCAAGCTTTGCAGCGCAATTGATGAGCAGATTGCCAACGACCAGACGCTGCTTCAGTCTGCAAATCAAGAGCGGCGGCGTGTCTCTCCGCAGCTCTACTGGCACAGTGACGGCTGTACATCCCCACCACAGCAGACACCATCTCTGTCCATGCTGCAACACATAAACCACAACAAGTCGGCTCCATCCTCACCACCTCCGCTTGGCACAGACGACTGCCAGGAGTCCTCACCGCCAACTCCGCCGCCAGCGTCGCCGCTCCTCTCGCCTTTAGTCTCCCTTGACCTGCGCCAAGCTGACCTCAGACTCGCACCTACTCGACCTCGGACTCAATACCTTCAACGACAACCAGGCTATTATACGTCGTGTGCGCGTGATCAAGTGCGGAGCATGTATTGCGGACGACTACCCCTCAGGCCTTATACCAATACATGTGCGACAGGACTGGCAGGAAGAGCAAAGGCATGCAGAAATAGATATTGGGGAGCCCGGGTTCAGTGATGTTGAAAGCGATGACGAGCGCAACAACCTCAGGAATGAGACCGACAGTCCCAACCAAGAGCTAGGATCTGGCATAGTACGAATCTTCATCACCGGCTCTAGCGACGAGATTCCCCTCTACGGAGCTCCACGCCGGCAATGAAAAGCGAGCCCAAGAGACTCGCGCTGCATGCTGCAGGCCAAACACGTCTTGATCCCTGATCTTCGCCACATCAACGATACTAAGGATCTGGTAGAAGAGGCGAACAGAAAGGGGTCATTTGACGCAATCATCCACAACGCGGGCATCAGGTACGGCAGCACAGCCAGCACCAATATCACCCGCGATAGCATCAGCGCCGTCTTTGCCGTCAACACCCTCGTATCCTAAATTCTCACTGCTCGATGCGCAAACCAACAGAGCAAATGCTGTACATGTCCAGCGACTGCCGCTATGGCAGCGACGAATCGATATGCATCTGCACCACCTCCCTATCTGACTCCAAGCCGCACAACCACATACTCACTAACGCATCTGCAAGCCGCTAGACACATCTGCAAATCGCAAGAATGCATTCCGGATGGGTGCGGATGAGAATGAGTGGGTCAGCTCCCGGGACGATGCAGACGCCTTTGCACATCTCGGTCAGTGGGCTTCAGGAGACGGGAAATGGGGAAAGACCAAAAGTGGAGCGTACATCACGACCAGTGGGAAAGAGAGGCCACATCCTAAGGCGAACAATGAGTCGAAGCAAGTCGAGTTGTTGCAGATTTGCAAGCAAGTCTCTGAGGTGAGCTTACTGGCAGCATAGGAGACTTCAATTCCATTCTGCTCTCCAACAAGGTATCGACTTCGATCCTGGTGGTCTTAAACAGCAGTAAATAACTGGAAAATCCGGGATTCAAAACAAAGCAAACAGTTTCCATCCTAGGCTAAAGTGCGAAAGAGCTTTGGCCACATTGCATATACATCTGGAATGCCGATGTTGTGCTATGTTGATGCTGTAATGAGGCAATACGGATGGCAATGCTTCGATAGACAGGGATGAGAAATGGCCTGCTCTCGAGCGTGCTCGCCCTTCTATTGTTGCCGACACGTGCCAGACAAGATGTCACCGACTTATGCCCGAATTATAGGTGGTGGCAAGCAATGAACTTCGACTTTGAGCTACCGCCAAAGCTCTTTGTGACCTGCGTGAGAATGCCTGACACCTCTCCGACCGTGGACCTCAATGTCCCGCAACCCTCGTCGGACTTCCTTCCTCCATCCTGCTGCTCCTACCCGGCGTCAACGTGCTGCGGCTGTGATCAGGAGGACGGTCGCATTTGAATGTGGCGAGCTAAGAAGAGGATTGGCTGAGGGTGCCTTCACATCACATGAACAGTTGGCTTGAATAACTCGGCAGGCTCTGAGTGTGACGCAGAAGGATCAGACAGAAGCTGTGATAGCTCATACAGACAAATCTCGTCGCAGCCTTCACTCACAACCTGCATTGTGACAGAACAGGAACGCAAGCTTCGGTGGCCATTCTGTAAAAGGAGTAATGCCGCCTGTCCTTACCCTCAGCTGTCCCCTTCGTAATGCCAGCTGTGGCTCTCAAGTTCTGCACATGTACGCACATACAAGATACTCCAGATTAGAGAAGAAAGTCAATCAATCCACTCGTCCCGTTCCCATTCCCCAATGGTGCCGTCCCCGTGTGCTTGAACTTCTGCCGACCCAATCACTCCACCCGAATGCTGCCAAAGTTCAGCCTGGTGTGGATCGTCTGAGAACCAGAAGCAGAGTCTCTGGAGCCGCAACGCCCCAGAATTGCGAGTAGCATTAACTAAGGATTCTCGCTATGTCCACATCGACCTTTCCTTATTTCTGGGCAAAGTCAAGCAGTAAATTGCGTCTGTTGCAGCTGCAGAATATCTGCCTATGCAAATATAGATTTGTAAAATTTCTTCAATCGACCCTTTGGTGGGCGAGCGCGTGTTCAGGAGTGCGGAGAATGTCTTTGCCAGGCTTCCAGGCCGCTGCAGCGGGTTAGCTTGTGGAACGAACCTGAAATTAATGAAGGCCTCAGTCGGCGGAACTTGTGCATCCCCTGTATTCAGGGAAGTCAATAATCTCCAAACAGAAAGACACCGTACTTCTAAAAGGCCGTTAAGATATGTTTCCAGATGTCGTACTTGTGCCCTTTCCGGATTCAAACCATCGTAGTCCATGAACTGAACTAGTGATCCCATTTCAAAAGCCTGGCAAATTTGAGAAAAGCGGGCATCAATAGTGGAGGAAGTTTCAATATCTCTCCAGCATGGCCGTTCCGAACAAATGGCGTTGCCAAGGAGTAATTGCAGACACAGAGCTTCAAGAGCTTGTTCTTCGGCTTTGTTCTGGCAGGTGCCGATTCCAAACTCGTAGTACGGACCACCAGGTTCAGGAGACGGGTACTGCAATTGCGTAGTTAGGGCAGCGAACATGAAGGCTTTACGCTTGCTACCGGACTGCAGTTCCCTCGCAGGCTTGAGGCGATCAGCTGGCCCCAACAAGAACTTTGCTAGGTTGTGAAGCCGCTCAAGTTTGTTATCTTCCGTTACTAGTGAGTTGGACGCAAAGACGAAGTGTCTGTGCTTGATGAACCACGGAAAGTATTGCCCTTGAGACTCAGCTGGCATCTTTTCGAAGCCCTTGATAACGCGATCAGCCAGCATTCCAGAAAGTCGCCACTTGTGCTGCTCATATGCTCTAATTCCAAGATATCGGAGACCTTTATACAGCCCGAGCAGCTTCGATCGCTCTGGGAAAGTCAATAGGTGATTAAAGCCGAAGTCTGCTAATACGTCCGGGTCCATTGGTATTTCGTCGTTAGCACACTCTGTTAGAAGCTGTTTGATTGAAGAAGCGCTTGCGAAGCTTTTCACATGCTTGAGACAATTCATCCTGACGAGTCAGTTTGCAGATATTCCCGAATCGGAAAATCATCTCCATCTTCAGCATCAAGATTGGGATCGAGTCCAAGAGGTCCACGGGCGACCAGGTTGATGGAGTTGCCAGCGCGAAGAAAGAGCAAGTTGATCAAAGCTGCTAATTCCACAAGTGCGGTATCACGATTATGGTTTGACGGCTGAGCCATGCGCTGGATGGGCGGTAGAAGAGTGCTTTTGACAGATCGGACAGGTATATGTATGAAGACGGCTGACTGAATGAATCCTCTGTTATGGATAAGCCTGTGGTCCATCTGAGGACAAAGATGCTGTAAAGAGACTCACATTCGTGCCTGTCCAGTATGCTGGGAAAGGGGGCGCAGGCGCAGGCACAAAGCTCTACATGCTTTGACCAGGCGCAAACAACCTCACTCCTATTCCGCAATTATATCAACACCCGCATTCCTGCCATTCGCGTCCCCAGATGGTCCGGCATTTGGAAAGACCGATAGATTGTAGAAGTATGTACAACACAAAGGATATAAGTTCAGTGTGTGGTTAGCGTGGACACCTCAGGTATCCAGCTTGGCGACTGTGGAAGCCGGCTTCAGCAAGATCCAACACCGGCACGGACGGCTACGCGCATGCCAAACACCTCTAATGACTAAGACGAGAACGCGTCGCGTGTCGGGTCCGCGCAGTGGCAGCAAAGGCTGGACACGTATCTGACTCATAATTGCCCCGCGTTTGCTTGACTGAGAACGCCGCTCGTGTTCCATTCTCATATCTGTTCTCAACTCCTGTGCGAGCGCAATCTCCCTGCAAATTGTGTCTCAATGGCTATCTGGAACCTACTATGTCGCAACCGCTACCGGAACCGTATACAATTCCTGTCGGATTTGCATCTCGAACATTGCGAATATACATTTGATTTTCCGAAAGCAGCACCTGTTCTGATATTGGCTGGTGATATTGGACGCCTCTGCGATTTTGCAAATTACTCAGAGTCCATATTTCGTCAATGTGCAAGATTCGATCACGTCTACCTAGTTCTCGGAAATCATGAGTTCTACGGTTCTTCTCGAGAGCAAGGCTTGCCAGCGCAGACAGGCTTGTACACGACGCACGAGGCAGAGGCCGCTTGATGGATCTTTGGACACACACACTGGAACAGTTGTTTCCATTTTGATGGAGTTTGCGTGTTGAGCAATCAGAAAAGTCAAGAAATGGAGGGACGTCCAACAAGAGATTATGTTTTTCAACCCAGTTGCATGTATTGCAATCTGAACATTTACATGCCGAACCTCAGGCCCGCCTGAATACGATACATCTGCTGGGGCGTCACTACGCTGTTTGCTGCTACCGCTTTGCATTCTGCAACGTTCAGTCCCAACATTTCAAAACACATTTCCAGATGAGGGAAGTTTCTCAGCACAACGCCCACCAATAACAGTTGCAACTCTGCCATCCGTTGTTGAAACTTGTCTCTATACTTTCCTTCAAGGAACAGTAGGTCGGCAGCATTGGTGTGTTCGGCGCGTGAAGCAGTAGCCAGGAGTTTGCCCTCGAATATCAAAGTCGGATCCAGAACTCGTGTTGGGCCGGACCTGCTGTCGCCTGTAATGAGTACATTGGCCGTGATGATTTTCTCAAATCGGACTATAAAAATATCAGTACGTTGACGTCGGACAGATTCGGATCAAAGAGAGACCTACTTGGGGAGATATCGATACTGACATCTCCGACCAGATAGATCGCCACGTCCTCTCGAGAATTCTGCGTGAAGCGTAGAGACGGATATCGCGCGAGCCGCTCGACGAGAGCTTGTTTGGTGCAGCCAAATGCGACATCGAGGTCTTTGCTCATTCTTGTCCCTCCTAGAATACTGATCGCGAAGCCTCCAAATATTCCATGGTCGATTTCGAGCGTTTGGAGCACTTGATGCAAGGTAATCGCAACGTCCGACAATTGCTGGATAGTAGGCATGACAAGGGTTGTAGGCCACGGATTTCCGAGAATGATATGGCAGAGACACTGCGCTCTGTAATAGGAGGAGAGCGTTCCTACTTATAACAATATACAGTGAAGGCGGATCGGCAAGTCAACGACAACGTTCGGACAGGCACAGACCACCTTGTTGCCCTGTAGCGCACCTCACGGTGCCGGCTGCTGCAACTTAGTCTATAAAATCGAACAGCGCTCGGATGCGCTCGCGTTGCCGTCATGTCTACAAAGCGGAACATGCTTCAGGTGCGTAGCTTCTCTATCAATGAGTCGTCCACAGCTTTGCTTTTAGAGACCTCGTGGCCGAAGTTCAGAATAGCTAGATCAGCCAACCTCACATGAAACATACGCATCGTACGTGTTATGTTACCCTAAGGCCGGGCCCTGAGACTTGCTCAGCAGACCCGGAAAAGTCTCCCATAGCAAGAGAGCACGCCAGCCAGTCGTTGCTTCGAGCATACTTCTCTGAGAGTCCTAATCGTCTCGTCTTTGTTATGCATGATAGGGAACTGCGCCTTGCTCATCCCTTCTGTCAAGGGCTGTGCAGGACATATAGATCGCGCGATATTCTAGGGGTATTTTAGTTGGACCTGTAAGTTCCAGCCCCTAGTGAAGTCCATTTGACTGATGAGACACAGGCATCTGTGACGGCAGAGACGGCAGAGGAGACCCCTGGGACAGTTGAAGTTTGGCTAGTGTGGAAGCTAGGAAATGTGTGATGTTGGCGCTAAGATCACAGCATTGAGCGGACGATCTCATCCAACAGGACATGTCCGACGCCTCATCCCACGGCATTTGACACTGAGCGCCAGATGCCGTGGGATGAGGCGTCGGGACGTATGGCTTTTTCGCGGGGTTCCATTAACGTTGTGCTTCCATGTTTCCCTTTCAACGCTCTTATGGCGTCGTTTGAGGAGCTTTTACGAATGCTTGAGCATGTGGCAGACAGCACACCCAAAGAAATCCTTTAAGAGAACCGCGGTCGCTTGCAAAGACTGTACACGAGGGCAAATGCCAGGCCAGCGTCCATTGAGAAGACAACTCAACCGAAGTGGGATCGAATCCTTCCTGGCCTTACCAGCGCGCATGGCGATTGTGCCTCGCTCCGATTTGAACGCTGTGGATCTGCGTATACTGGATATTCAGCTTGCGGACAACATATCAGCATTTCATATAAGGTTTCGAAAAGGTCTTGCCGAGCGATCGCTGGCGATGCAATAGTAAGACTGGGAATGGCATCTCTTCGAAGGATCATCTCGAGTGGATGCTTTGGCCCGGGGTGGAAACACGAATAAACGCTCGGGCAACATCACGCACTTCCTGCGAGCAGCAGGCCTGCCCTGCTCCCAACTCACCCGGCGCGCATTCATCAATGGAACCAAGCTGCTTGGTGCCGAAAAAGTCTCAGGTCACGAAAGTGCATCCGTCCTTCTGATGCTTCTATGCTCTCAATTCCGAAGTGTCAAGTACTTGAATCTCAGATCTCTCTGGGAGGATATGCAAGGAGAAGAAGGTATCCTTGACTTAATCCAAGGAAGCCAAGAGTGGTTCCAGCAATGTACGGCGCTATATCACGGTAAGTCAGTATCAAGATGCACCTGGTATAGCTTTCTCATTCTTACAGGAGATGTAATGAATCATCGGCACAAACAAACGGCGGACCAGGAGATTCTGCCAATCCAACCTCAGCAAGCAAATCAAGAACAAAGCTTCAACGTAACTTCTGTCCCTGGCTTTCGTCCACACTTGCCTGCCCCCACACTGCCAGCTCCACTACCGACTTTGTCAGCTGTTCAGGTGGACAACCACGGGGCGGTTGAGATCGAAGGGACACCAACGCGTTCTACTCTTCTGCATCAGAATTCGCTACAAGCTTCCGCTGATTCGCAAGCGAGCTCAACAACCGCAAACGCGACCATATGGAATGCGGAGTCCACTTACTACAATGTTCCCGACATGGAATGGGAGATGCTCATTAGGAGTCTGATGGCGGATCCGAAGTAAATGAGAGATATAGTCCTGGGGGAATCCCTGACCTCGAAGTCGAAAGCACAGTGCCAGACTCGGACTGCTCGGCCAGTAGTACACGGAAGTTGCAAGGGCGCGAACGATTCACGCCTTGGGTCAAATATGCACCTTGCTGGAAGTCATGACGACGATTGGAATTTGTCTATCCTCATTAGCTCTCTACTCTGTCAAAAAGACACTTCCTTTGTTCCGCTACCTCGATGTATGTCTTTTTGACATCTCGTGCCTTGGAAAAGTGATCAGGGTTGAAGACAACCCATGCCCTCGAGCTATCCATTTGCTCGCTATCCAGACGTTGGCGTATTTCCGCTCCAGCCGAATCGCACAGCTCCTTGAATGACAGTTCAGACGACATGATCAAAACTATTTTAGGCGATGTCCTCATTTATGAAATCAAGTGAACAATAATGGAATAAGGTAGGGATGGAGAAGTTTTCTCATTGTGACGTCACCTACTGTGACAGGCGGAACCCTTCGAGACTGCGAACAGAATTTTGACCTCTCTAAATTTGGGACAAATTCTTCTGATTGTTAAAAGGAAAGAGTATTACAAAGTACGTCTCTTTAAATCTCGACAGTTTTCGAGTGGATAGACACCGCGACGGCCGAGATACTCTAGTTGTGAAACCGGGACCTCTTGTCAGCGCGATCTGATCGAAAGCTCGGTTTTCGTGGAGGCCAAATTCTGGACATGCTCTAAGGTACGCGCATCAGTCTGAGAAACTCGCGTGCGACCACAGTTTTTCCGAAGGTTTTCGCCCCTGACAGTGTGGCGGGAGTTTGCGTTGAGAAGCTGCTAGCGCTGTTGGCACCCGTTCGCCAATCAAACAGGTTCTCCCCGCACACGCCCGTAGATACATACTCTCTCATTGTCTTTCTTCCCATTCTATTAAGTATTAACTATTCAACCCGCGTCTACCAACTCTCTCTACTCCCATGCTCTATAATGGGACTTCCTGTTCTTGAAATACTTGGTGGAATACAAGACCTGCTCGATACCAAAGGATTGCCTTCTTTTGTCATTGGCGACGTAGTAAAGGGCTGTCACGGAATCGATGTCGTGATTTATGTAAGCCCACACTGTTCATCTACAACTATGACAAAGCTGATCTAGTAGGATGTCGAGATTTGTGTCCGAAAACAACATGAGAGTCAAGCCATTGCAGCTCTCGAGGCTGAACCAGGATCGTACCGCCGCGTCGATGACTGCTCTAGGCCCGGATTTTTATCATCCGTATAAAAACGGGGCTGCAATGTTCGAGCTTCTTATCGGCCAGACCTTCGCTTGAGCCTTATCTCGGATCAAGCCCTCGACTTCACGCTCGACATCGAATGCACAAACACTGGCCTAACAAGAAGTACCGCCCATGCTGAGCTTCGGCTCTTGTGTAACGGGGGTCCCGCCAAAGACTCTTAAAACGATCCGCTGGCTGACCTTACCTGCTACCATTACTCTCTGGCTTTACTTGGTTGCACAAACAAAGGACGTGGACGAAATTGGATATGCTGTATACCTTCATTAGGCGAGCATCACTTTGTCCGCCAACGGTGTCAGCGAACAGTGGTGCAGCGAGAACCTGGATTACCCTTATTCTCAGATGGCTTTGCAGCTTATCAGTGGCTAACCATCTGTACTCATACCGAGGGCCCCAATGCTCGCAAGTGGTCCACCTTCTGAGGGTCTCGATCCACTCGATCCGAATACACTGCAATCACCAATCTTCCAAGTCTTTGCAGTCTTCGTTACACTTCAGCAAGGAGTCTAGCAGCCGATAGCTCCGCCAACAATACAGTGCATAGACAGTGCAAGCACGAGCGGGAAAAAAAGTGCCAAGTCTTTTCAAATGAAGGAAGTGAAATTGTCATTGCTTTCAGCGAAACGATTTTCTACAGTGCTTCAGTCCTATTAACACAGAAGATCGACTTCGTGTCGGACAGCGAAAGTTCTTGCGAACCCTTTTGGTCTTAGTCATAGAAGCCGATGTGATCTCCCACTTCGACGAGCAGATCTTGCTCCCGCAAAGTTGGCGTTCGAAAGATACCAGCGCCTTCACTTTCTCGCGCTGCAACCACCGGGACGCGAGCTTTTAGACGACGAAAAAGTCTTCGTTAATTGGTCAAGCTGCCACGTCTATCCTGAGCTAATATAGCTGCGGTAAACTTGCAGAAGAGTATTACAGCTGGAACAAGCATTTGTCAGGGCAGGCCGCTATCGAGAAGGTAACGCATCAATTAAGGTACAAAGGTTTGCAGGGAGCAAATTTCGATCGAAGTACGGTAGCTTTTGAATGTGCCCGATTTCATGTGCGAGCTCTGTAAGGCGCACAGCCAGAAGTGTTTGTGTTGTTTCATATGTGTCGAATATCACCGGCATCACAACAGGAACTAGGATATCCAACACACCCCTGCAAGGAGGCTGTATTCTTTGCTTCCATCAGTTCACAGAGATGGAAAAATCAATCAACCACATCGTACCATTATGAGACTCTCACCACAGAGACTTTATCGTACGTACGAGGTGACCCAACCAACAGTTTGCAATTATGTCAAGCAGATCAGACGGATAGGTTGGTCTCATTATGCTGCTCCTGTTCGCAGGTAAGTGTTGGCTTCTGCAGCTGGCCGGTGGGATCTGTCGTTTAGAGTGGCCGCGCATAAGCTCTTTGAGCTCATAGTTAGAGATCTTGATCGTGAGAATTTCTGAGCCACTCTGAGGCGCCAGAGGTCGGGAAGAGCCATATGAGTTTGGCGTTGGCGTCGATAACCGACTAATGTCTGTTCCTGTGTCGTGAGCCACCCTACGTAGCGAGCCACGATTTTAGCATTCACCTCTTTATTCTTCCCACCGCATCCATACACAGATTGGAATATTAGGGCACAGTTGTCCATAAACAAGACAAAGCAAGCGACCGGAGGTCGCTTGCTTTGCTTGAAATATTGAAGGCTGAGGCTTGAATTGTTTGTGAATTGAACGGTCTATCTTGCTTTGTTT
>NHNV01000194.1:0-14294 GCA_002785995.1 Mycosphaerelloides madeirae
GGGTCCTCATTCTTTGCCCTCTGGTTTGACAACCTCCGTGATAGCCTTGTTTCCAATTCTGAGTGTCGTTTCACAAAGTTATGAGCCCATCGCTGTCCAACCTCTCGTCCAGTCCGTGCTTTGAGGATTGAGGATGCCCATGACCTTATAATAGCTTGTGTTGGCGAATATCCACGTGCGTCTAGGTCTAGAATCTTTTGACAAACCACCTCTTCTTCAACTGGGGTCAGGGCTCGATTGGAAGGTGGTGTAGTCGTCTGTGGAAGCGTGCCTTTAATTCTTCGGCTAAGCGTATTACGTGCTACTCCATATGCATCTGCAGCGCGTCGCACGCTTGAAAAACGACCTGATTGGATAGCCTGAATGGCATTCTGTACAGCTTCTTCATTAGGAGGTGCCATCGCGTGTTGTAATAGAAACATAAGGCGTTGAAGTAATATAGTGGTGAAGCTCATGAAAGTGGCCCACTCGCTTGTCCGGCCCACTCGCTTATCAAGCACGTTTGCGCAAAGTGTTCTGCTTATAGGGTATTACGGTAAGCGTTCCGGTTGGCGCGGAGCTCAATCCGGTTGTTCACAGGACCCTTAGGGTTCCTGGATTCACCACTACCACCACCGAACAACATGCATTACCTTACCAACTCATAGACTATTCAAGAGGCAATTAGAAGCCAAACAATCTGAGTTTCTGCTCTTGAATTGTTTGAAATTATGGACGAATCGGGTTGCTTGTTTCTTGTAAACAAGGCAAACAAGTTCTTCCAAAATCTCTTGTTTATGGACAACTCTGATTCCGAGATGGAGGGATCGAAGAGTCGAGTACAGTTTCAGCCCACCTTCAACTTGGAGGAATCCAGCTATGATTGTGAGCATAGAAGAGCTGATAAAGGTGGCCGGCTTTGATGATGGAGACAAATATAGCGTGCGTATGGGCTTGCTGGAAGCCGAAGCAGTTGAAATGTGAGGAGGGAACTGGAGGAAATTGAATTGATTGATTCTTATACATAGGAGACAGTAGTGAGTGTGCTATATATCCTGAGTGTTGGGCACCTATTGGGCATCCATAAGTTCAACATGATAAAGTGATCGTCATATTTGTGCATCTGCTATTAAGGGACTTCTCTGGGAGTCAAGGACTGCTTGTGCATTACTTCTTGACTTTCAACTGAAGCAGCTGCGATCGAAGCCACGCCGAGCTATAGTAAGCAAAGCGAAGACCGGAAGGCGTTCCCCATATGTCTTAGACACTTGCTTACCTTCCACCCTTCGCTTTTAGACAAGGGTGATATCTTCATGATCTGCGATGTAAGACTGTACGACCCTAGAGAGGAGTACTGCTGACTTTTCCAACGCTGGTGGAGGCACAACCGATGTCAATTTGCTTCGAGTCGCATGTATCAAGCTGCATAAAGTGCTAGAACCACTGGACCAAGTCGAAGGAGAGTCTGTTGGATTCACCCTAGTTGACTTCCATATGGGACAACACATCATAGAGGGCCTCGAACTGATTAAAGACCACCTAGAGTGCGAAGTCTTTGTTGCAACTGAGCAAGTACTTGCGGGAAAGTTCAAAACAACCAAACACTCTTTCCGGACTCCTCCAGTTGACAGGTTTTCGCTTGAAGTGAGTGGTCTCCCAGGTGGGCAGTCTTTCCCGGAAGCTGGAATGGAAAACTCCAAGATGCTGATCGACCGATCGGTGTTAGGAGCGATATTCGACCAACAAATCGCAAAAAGCTTTGGATTTGTCGAAGAATGGCTAGGCTATTTGAAGACGAATCAACCCGGCGAGCAATTGTCCTACATCGTCCTATCCGGTGGCCTCGGCAGTTCGCCGTACCTTTTCAAGCAGCTCTAACAGTTGAAAGTCAGGCAGCAATGCACAAGCAGTCCTTGACTCTCAGAGAAGTCCCTGAATAGCTGATGCCCAAGTATGACGATCCCTTTGTCATGTTGATCTTATGGATGCCCAATAGGTGCCCAACACTCAGGATATATAGCACACTCACTACTGTCTCCTTTGTAGTCGAATCAATCAATTCAATTCCCTCCAGTTCCCTCGTCATATTTCAACTCTACCAGTCCGAACGGCAAACGACGGCAAAGCGCGAGACGTCGCCTATGTCAGGTATAACCTTAAAGTGAAATTGAAGAACCGGCAATTCTGGAAACTGAAGAAGTTCTAGAGAGTCGAGTTTGCCTTTGCCGTTCTGCCGGGACCTGCGGATCTTCAGCTCAAGGTGATAGGCCAGAGCTCTGCCTGTTGATTGAAAGAATGGAGTGCATTGAAGAAGACTAAGTTACATGCAATAAGGAGAATGATATCTATAGCCCCGTGACTTGCCGCCCTCCTTAGTCACCAGTTCGGCTCTGGGCGTTCCTTCAACACTGCCAACTCATGAATTCGTCTGAACTTCATATCTCTGCATCTCATGCAAAGGGGGCCAGGAATCCAATTGTAGCCTCTTCCTTCGTACGAGAAACTATATTCTACCCGCGGTACAGAGCAATATCACAGCGATGCCTCCGACAACTCCACCTGCGATGGCTCCAACATTTGACTTCGATGTTGATAAGGGCAACGGGAAGGAAGAGGCTGCTATCGAGGACGAGAAGCTTTGAGATATGTTGGCAGATGTCGAAGCCAGAATGCTCGAGATTTGTCGGCATACGCCGAAGTAGTTCCTGGCGATGAGAAGATTCGAGAGACGTCGGGAGATGTCGAGCATCCTCGGTGGACGACAGGGGTGGAGATGTGTCCGCAGATGCCAGAATAGCGTCTGACGGAGAAACCATGCTAGGCGTGTCGATTGAGTCGGAGCTGCTGAACTGGCGGCACTGCCTCGTGTAGTCGAGGCCGGCAAACTTGTGGAACCGCCTTTAGAGGGTTGATCGATACTACTCGCAGTTGTCCGTGTGATTAACGGCTGGCTTGATGTGGTCGAAAGCGATAGGGCGTTCACGTACGCCTGTATAGGTGTGACGTACGATGCGGCGCTGAGTTGAGTCGGAAGAGACTTAGTACATAATAATAGGCGGTGTAGTGCGAGAAGGACGTGACACTAGTTATGTCCTGGGTGCTGTAGAACTATGTATTAAGGTTGCCACTTAGATCACACAGGTAGGCCACGTTATAAGATCCCACTGCAAGTTGACCCGCACTTTCTTCAACGGAGGCTAGAACCTCTAGTGCGAAAATTCCATTGAATACTGTTGTCGAGATATCTGTAATCACGGGGAAACAACCAAGTAGTGGCGGATTTACGGAGAAGACATTATTCGAAGTGGCCTTGTGACAAGGCACACTCTCGTGTAGTGCACTGAGAAAAGCTGTACCTCAGCGGAAATGGTGTATGTTGTAGAAGCTATCGTGATGACAATGGAAGTATTGATGATCCGGAGTTGAGCAGCAAGCTACGAGGCGTAGAGTGTGCAAGAACCTGCAAACGAGAGCCCTGGGGCAGATAGAGCTGAATTCAATAGCGCCAGGCGTGGCTGGGCAACAATGAAATACTTGCGACATCAGCACCAGTCACTGCTGGTGCTTTCTTGACCGCCGAGAGCTGGTGCCGTGGCGCCTGCATAACAGAAGCCAGTTGAAGAGCTTGGAGTGGGTGAGATAATCGCACACAAGCACGTGGTGGTCTTCTCAAAGCCATTGTTGCTGATTTGGTCCCGGTTCTCGCTGGCCTCATATCCTTGTTTGTCTCATCTATGTGCGAGCGACTCACATGTGTAACCCAGATCTGGCTCACCGAACTGTCTTCTTGGAGGACGAGAAACGCTTGAACATAGCTGTCAATCCAAGTGCCAGACAAAAGTGCGTGGATCGGCCGTTACTGGTGCGTTGGGAGAAGAGCAGGTCGTATGGTCTGGACGACCTCTGGAAGGAGAACCCGTCTGGTGAGCTGTAAAGACGAGGCAGCTGTCGCAATGTGATCTTTTCCGGCTTCATTGAGCGCACTTGTCGTAATGAGGAGTGAATGTCGATCTCACACGTCCTATGCCCAGCACAGCTTTGGTGCGAACCGCGTGACCATCATCATATCGCTCTTTGCAAACCTTTTCGACAGCCTTCCGAGCTTCATCTATGCTGCCTTCCCAATTACTCATACATCTCAGTGCCGCAGGATTCTTCTGACCGAACCAGAATTCTATGAATTTCTCAGTCCCGTCAAATGGGAAAGGGGACGTGAGGCACTCTGTCTTGACGTCGTCGAAACCTGCCTCGCGGAGGCCTTTGGCCACCTCTTTCTCAGTTCGCCAGGCATGAGGGTCGTCAAAAGGTGTCGGAATCCGATATGTCGGGTCGATTGTCTGGCATGCCTTTTCCCAAATGTCGAAAGGGTCGTTTTGTGAATCCCAGCAGGCGATGCCCACTACGCCCCCAGACAGGAGTAGTAGCTGATGCATCTCGGGAAGGGCGTCTACGGGGGTTGTAATTGTTTGCAGCATGAATGTGCAAAAAATGTGACTGAATCTCTTCTGCCCAAATACCTTTGTCAGTTGGCGTGCATCTGCAGCTGTTCGTACCAACTTGGCTTCCGGGGGTGCGATGATGCTGTCCGGCATGGACTGGTGGAGGTCAGAAGCAGTAACTGGAGCTCCGGTGGTCGTCGAAACATGAACAGCGACTGCTCCAGCGCCCGCTCCTACGTCCAAAACCCGAGAGGATGTGTTGATGGGTGTAAGCTCAGATGGAAAAGAGACGAGACGCGATGCAGCATGAGCTGATGTCCTGCCCACGTTGGTTCCATAGGACGCTGCGGCCGGCTTCCATCCCGCCGTGCTCGAATAACGTTGCTGTACTGTCGACATTGTCAATTATGATTCACGACAAGAAAAACGGCTGTTGCTCTTGCGGTCGTGGGTAAGACAAACATAGAATGTTCTTCGCGAGCGAGCAGTCGTATTAGCTTTTATGTGACGTGACCATAGAGATCGGCGTCCCCGTGGGGCGGCGGCGACCCGGGCGGCACAGGCACACAGGATCGCTGGCACGCTGGGAACACTATCGAGATGTGCAGACAGCTCCTTTATGCTGCGGCGATAATTCCGTGGGCTAACAAGGGAGACGAATCCACGACCGGTGAAGAGGCAGCACCTTCTAGTAATAGAATGTGGCCCTTTGGGATATAAGGATTGTTGTAAAGGCAATTGCGAAAGTAGCAAAACGATGGTGAACAGCAGCGAAGAAGACGTAGAGGCTACAAATACAGGCAAGGGACAGCAGCAAGCAGCAATGGGGGAAGAACGCAGGGTCGAGCAAAGCGCATCGCGCGGCTGGACACCTTTTGAACAGCCGATTATCTGCTGCTCGTGATACGAGCGCTTTGTGTTTGAGATGTTCTCATTCGTCACGGGCTGCATCGGCAGCGCCTGCCAAAGGCAAGGTGGTTCGAAGCGCCGGGTGGCCTTTGCCTCTTCAAATAGCTTGCTGCTGATTTGGCATTGGTAGTCACGCTGGCCTCGTATGTGCTCTTGTCCATCTGTGCGCAAGCGACTCAGACGAAGAGCTTCTGTCCATGATACTTGGTCTTCTTCTCGTAGGTGCTTGAGCTCATCGCAGCAACACTCTCCCGCTTCGGAAATCCATCAAACGACTTGGCATAAGTCGCAACTGAATGCGCAATCAACTTGGTGTTGATTTCCCAGGCTGAGATGTTGACATTCGATACGTCATCACAAAGCTGGTGGTAACAAGGATCATACCACTTTCCAGCCTCTCCACCAAACTCCTTGGCCTCGTCTTTCGTCTTGATGCCCTCAGCTCCGGTTGCGATCCCACCGGCGGGAATACCAGCTCGGATGAAACCGTCGTAGTCGCTGCGGCCATCGAAGGGGATGAAGGTGTAGTTCAGATTGTGCGCCTCGTACCAGTCAACGTACAGGTCTCGAAGCTGTTCGGAGCCGATCGGGTTCTCTACATTGTTGGCGTTGTAGATCTGGTATGCGAAGTTCGGAGAGCCCATCATGTCGTAGTCCATGAACAGGCGTACTTTTTGATTCTCGGATGGAGAGAGTGAGTCGGCGTAGAAGTCAGAGCCGATGAGTCCTTCCTCTTCCGCAGCCCACCAGGCGAAGCGGACGCAGTTGTTGACCGAGAATGAAGTGAGATGTGTCGCAACTTCGAGGAGAGACAGAGTACCGGAGCCGTCGTCGTTAATCCCAGGGCCTGCTTCAACACTGTCGGAATGTGCACCGAGCATGACACAGTTTTCCGGGTCACCTTGGACAGTCTGGGCAACAACATTCAAGGTACGGATGGTGTTCACTTCGCCGTCAATATACGCAATCGCATCGATGCTCTTGCCATTATGGAGCTTTTTGAGATATGGTGCGGCTTCCTCTGCTGATATGCCGAATGTCGCGACGTGCTCTGGGTTCGGCGTGCCCATCGTTCCATGCAGCGGTCCATTCTCGCTGTTGAAAATGACGGCCGTGATGGCACCGGCTTTCCCAGCGAGCAAGGACTTGTCGCCGAAAGCACATTCCCCTCGCTTCACGAAGGCAATGTTGCCCTTGATGGCCTCGGGGTAATCTCCTGCGGAACAGCCGCTGTTCTTCACCAGAATAAGTTGGCCTTGGACGGGCTCTCTGTTCTTCGTCGGCGGCGTCAGGCTCATAGCAGACGCGTTCACAATGACTTCGTCTCCCAGAATCAGCCGCGACTCGAAGACGGCGCCGGAATAGGCCGGGAAAGTCTGCTCGGAGATGTTATAGTACGGGTCCAGCTTCTGGATGGTGGCGTAGATGTACTCGAGCGTCGCTGCATGGCCGGCGCTCCCGATGACTCTCGTCGGGCGATTCCAGTCGTGGATGGAGAGCTCCGCCAGTTTGTACAAGTCTTCTGCACGCGCGAGGAGGTTCTTGCCGCTGATTTTGGCCTGGAGCGCCTCGCTGTCGACCATGTTCTTCGCCGCCGGGTCAAGCAGCGGCTCCTGAACGTGCGGAATTCGGTGGGCGCATGCTGACACGCACAGCAAGGCCAGCGAGCTCAAAATCTTGATGGAAGCCATGCTGGAAGTGGTGATGATGGTGATGATGAAGATGAAGTTAAAGCGATGCGCAATGTTTAGATGAGTCGAAGTTGGCTGGGCGATAAAGAGGAAGCGACATCGGCGGCGTCATCCTCTTGGGGTGGGAGCAATGAAAATTTGACGCCTTTTAGGAAGTTCAGCCCGTCAACAACGTCAAGATCCATCAACTCCATTAGAATTCAGGCCGCTTCGTGAAGCTCGTCGATATCATCACTGGAGGCGGTGTCGTCAATTGCTTCTAGAGACCACCAAAGCTCGACGCTCGGGATGCTTCAACTCGTCGAAGTCTTCAATTCCCGGACGATCGGCAGTCTCGTCAACTCGTCGAGTATGTACAAGTTTAACCATTTCGAAATTGTTGAAAAAAGCAAGAAAACGTCATGCTCGTCTAGTTCATCGTAAGTCAAGTCGATTAAGAGTGAGGAACTTCAATTCGAAATAGTAGCATTGTCAAGCCCGTTAAGCCCGTCGAGCTCCGGAAGGACTCGTTTAAATCTTCAATCTCGTCCACGTTTCGAGGCCATCCATGCAATTAAATTCTCCTAGCTCGTCAAAGGATTCAACCAACCTGGTGAAACAGACACGTCGGCCTCATCTCGTCAAACTCGTCAAACTCGTCAACTGCAAATCATTGCGAACGGGCAGAAACAAACTCACGCCAACGCGAAATCAAGCAATTGTACATTTTCGAAAGGTTTGAGGGACATTACGGAGGTTCAACGAGTTTGAAGAGACGTTTAGCGTTTGACTCGCTGATCGACAAGCCCACAAAGTCATACTCGTCGAACCGTCAAACTCATCAGGCCAAGAGCCTTATCAATCAAGCTCGTCGAACGTCTCCAGCGTATTGGGTTCGTCCAGGTTTTCAATCTGGTCCGCTCGTCAACCCTCCAAAGTCAAACCCATTGGACTGTCAAAATCCATCAAGCCACAATCATCCGAACCGATTGACCTCTTCAAGCTCTGAATCTCGTATAAGCCTAAGAAGTCGAAGCTGTCAAATTGTCACATCAATTAAATTCAGACCTCATCGAATCCGTCGAGCCCGTTAAGCTCATCGCGTTCGTCGAGGTCTTTCGCCATAGACCAGAAGATGGAGTCGAGGTTATCCGACATTTTTGCAACGTCAAGTTCTTCAAGCCGTCAAGCAAATTCGTCGATCCCTCGTCGACTTAGGAAATCCATCTTGTCAAACCCGTCGGCACCATCAGATTCGACAACATCGTCAAAGCACTTTGTCATTGCTTTAAAACAGAGATTCTACGCTTTAAAACAGAGATTCTACGAATCTGCAGGCTCAGATGCGTCTTTGCGCATTCCCAGCCACGCAAGATACGGCCTTACGCTCGGTTTGTGACCTAAGTAATCCGTCAAAGTCTTCATCTCCGGTTGGCTACCGCCCTTCCGCAGCACCATGTCCCTGTACCTGCGACCGCTCTCTTGGTTCAACAAGTCGCCTGCCGTGAAGCCGGCTTCGAAGATGTTGATTGCGTAGAGCCGCCCTCTGTTCAAAATGAGTACCATGTCGTCAGGATTGACGTCGAAAGGGACTGTACTTACAGGATGTAGGCGTAGTACCCAGCATCGTACTTTCCTTGGATTGCTCGGAACACCGCCTGGCCGTTGCAGTAATCCCAGCCCTCGCCAATTGCTTCGCCGCCTTTGGCATGGTAGATCTCATTTTGTGTCCGATTGAAGAGCTCTGGCAGGTTCGTGTCCTCTAGAGCTTCGTGGGATTCGGGACTGTGGACCAGCATATCGTACGTGGAGAAGAAAAGCTCATTGAGAGAATTCACCACTCGCCGCACTGTCTCGTTTGCTCCCAGCTTGGCAGCGTCATCAAGGCTGAGTTTGACAGGCGGCTGTTCTTTTCCCTCGTTGCTGTTCAGCCATACTTGTCGTAATAACGGGCTGAGGTAGGAGTAGTGATGGGACGTCTCATGGATGATCTTCGAGTCCCAGAAGAATTGCTCGAGCATCATGCTCGGCGTCTCTACGAAGTCACTGTTGACAGAATGTAGCCCGGCGTATTTGGCTCGGCTCAGTAGGCAGTGGTACATGTGTCCGAGCTCATGGAAAAGGCGACGAACATTATCAATGTCGAGCAATGTCGGCTTGCCAGGCGATGGCTTCATGTAGTTCATGATCAAGCACGAGCTTGGGAGAAACCAGCTGCCGTCAGACCGTTGGTAGCTCTGCGCGCAGGCAATTGGGTCAGCAATATAGACAAGTTGATAAAAGTGGATGTGCTCTGGCATACCTTTTGCAGGGTGTAGTGGCCAGCATGAGTGAATTTGCCCTCGCGTGGAAAGAAATCGAAGTATGCATAACCCAGGAACGCGGGGGATGGCACAACATCCATATCCCATGCTGAGAACATTGATACGTCCTCGTTCCAGGTGAGCGACCGAGGAGAAGAGGAGGTATCGACCAGTTGCAGCTTGACGCCGAATATGCCCTCGTAAATTTCAAGCATCTTCCCCAGCGTCGTGTCCAGTTCGAAGTATTCTGATATGCTCGAATCGACGATTCCAGCCCGCCCGTCCTGGATGGTTCGGAAATAGCCTCTATCCCAGAAATACAGCTGCGTATCGTCTCGGGGGGCCAGGCCATGATCTTTCTTCAGACGGAGCAGCTCATCAGCAGATTTTTGGGCGACTGGTTCAAGAGCCGATCGCAATTGAGACAGAAGGTTTCGCGCGGCCTCTGCAGTCTCAATCATCTTTTGCGTGGTCTTGAAGGTGAAGTGATTTGGGTAACCGAGTAAGCGAGCACAGTCATCCCGGAGCAACACCAACTCCCGATGGAGCGGGATGTTTTGGGGCATGCGATTCTTAACTGCGTAATACATCTTCTTACGCGTGGCTTCTTCCGATGCATTTTCGAGAACAGGCGTACTGAACAGAGTCTTCGTGGGAACCCAGAGGCGGCGTGTCTGCTCACCACTGATGCCTTCATCCGTCTTCAATCGGTCGATGAAGCTGCTGGCCACACCTTTGAGCGCTTCACGAGTGAACCAGACACCGGTGTTCTCGTTCGCCATATTTTTCCGGCATTGCTTGGCCAGCTCAGTCGCTCGCTTCTTCTTGGTGACGAATGAGCGACGTCTTTCAGGGTCAGCGATACCGCAGCCGTGGGCGACAAATTGCTTGCGGATTTTGTTCACGAAGTACATGTCCTGTTCGTCCAGGATTGTACACTGCGACTCGATTTTGACTCGCTCCATGGCACTATCAATGAGATGCAACAAGCCGGGCTGCGAGAGAAAGTCAGCTTCGGCGTTGTTGAATAATTCTACTGCTGCGTATGAAGCTTCGCGAAGTTCTTTGGAGGGATGGGTAGAGGCGTAGAAGCGCAGGTGGTTCTCTTGCTCCGATCGGAGATTTTCGTCTTCTGCCAGAGGTCGAATGGTGTTTTCAAAGGTGGCCGTGCCGGAAGTTATTTGGTTCATGATATCGACACACAGCGCCTTGGTCTTTGCAGTCATGGCTTCTGCCGTGGCAAGGATCGCAGCACCGGTGGTGTTGAAGCATGGTGGTTGCTTGTAATCGGAATGGTCCAGCGGAAGAGGTGCCATCTTGGAAGCAAACAGAAAGAGAGAGCCGGAAACGATGTCCCTGCACCCAATGTAGGAGCACAAGGTACGATTATGGTGATGGTGATGGAGGAGCGCGCCGGCTAGATATACTCGCGGGAGCTTGCGTGGTGTTGTGTCTTTTATGCCCTGAAATCGCTGCTGGCCCCGACGCCACCGCCGCCACGATCGCCGGATGTTGTGATAAGGCACATGGCAAATGGGCGGCGGCCACCATCTGGAGCGATGAGGAGGAGAGAAGCATGGTGAGAGAGACAGTGAGATGGTGATGGCGATTGACAGATGAGGAGAGGGAGAATTGGGCAAACGAGCGTGGCTGGGAGATTCCCGGCAAAACCGCCTGAGTCAGCATGCCAAGGATATATATCCCTGAATGAAGTTTTAGCGTTCTTTCGTTCCGTAAACTCTCTTCCCACTCCTCCGTGCATCTTCATCATCAGCATCCTCAGCATCATCAGCATCATGATCCCCCTCGCCGCTTCAGAGTATCACCAACAACGACTCCTATCTCGTCTGCCGGCCTTCCTGTGTTGCTTAACAAATTAGAACACTCAATTGTCCTCGGGACCGCCCTCGTAACGCTTCTCAAGACCGCCTTCAGAACGCTTCTCATCAACATCTCCCTCGTAGCGCTTGTCGACGTCTCCCTCGTAACGCTTCTCGACGTCTCCCTCGTAACGCTTCTCGACATCGCCCTCGTAACGCTTCTCGACGTCTCCTTCGTAACGCTTCTCGACATCGCCCTCATAACGCTTGTCTACGTCACCCTCATAACGTCTGGCAATGCCCACGTTCTCTACCGTGCAAGGCTCAGCTGTTGACAGAACACTACAGATACATGATTTCACTTACTGCCACCCGAAATCGCGAGAGCAGAGACGCTCATGGCCGCCGTCAAGGCGAGGAGAATGTTCGTCGTCTTCATGTTCCCGTCTCGGCTTGCTTGAAAGTGTAAGGTCTCTTGGCTTTTGGTGCGGACTTACGCCTTTGGGATGAGCAGCCATATATGCCGGCTGTGCACCGTCGCACTCGGGCCTGTCCCCTCGCACTATTCGCCGTCGGCCATCGTACGCCCTATTCTTTGGCGAGAGCTTCACTGGCCGACTGATGGGCGGGGAACGTTACTCCTTTGGATATGCCGATCGTGACCACCAGGGTGCTGAGGCGCTAAAAGGTTCCTTGAATCCTTGCATGCAGACATCACGCAGATGAATTTTATACAGCTACCCCGAACGCCACCAGCACACCGAATTTCGTCGCCTAAGACGCTAGGATGTTTGCTTACGCCCATGTCAAGCTTGCGTATGCATCTCATGCGCGCGACGTGAGCCCGCTGTGACCTTACTGTCGATCCACCTCCTTGACAGACTTGTCACACCGGCTGCTCGTGACTACTGTAATGAAGCTTAGGGAGCGTTTTGCACTCTCTGTTTCTTGTATCGGCACGATCTGTCTGGGCTAAGGGCCTTCGTTTTCCTGGAGACTTTCCTTGGTATGGACGATTCTCCTCTTCAGCGGCCACTCCTGGAACAACTGGATCTTGAGCAAGGCTTCGGGTCGAAACCCGGGCTGGCTCCTGCAACACATGGAACAAACTTCCACAAGATATCGCTACATTTACTAAGCGCCTTCTTGCCGTCGTGGTTACGGCCTCGAACTTCAACATCCACGGGCGAGCCCAAGACGCCATCATCAAGGCCAACTCGATATCTTGACGGCATCCGAGGTCTTGTGGCTATTCTTGTATTCATCCGACATTTCTCTCTTCCGTGGCAGGATCATCTCGATTATGGCTACGGACAATACGATACCTACTACGGCATCTTACGACTACCTTTCCTTCGATTGCTCACATCTGGACCACTGGTGCCCGTATTCTTCATCGTCTCAGGCTACGTCCTTTCTGCGAAACCGCTGGCACTAGCGCGCCGTAAACAATGGCAGAGTGTTTTGTTGACCCTGACGAGTTCGACTTTTCGGCGAGCACTCCGACTGTTTGCTCCTCCTCTCGTCTCGACGTTCGCCGTCATGGTGTTTACGAACCTGGGATTCTTCTGCTTTCCCTACAGTAAGATGCCCGGGCGGATACCAAACCACCCCGTTGCTTTACCATCTTGGTCACAGCAGTTCGCTGAATGGCTACGTTTTGCCTTCTACGAGCTCATGAACCCTTGGACGTGGGATACGCGACTTATGATCTATGGACCCCACCTCTGGACGATTCCGGTGTCATTCCAGGGCTCTCTTGTCGTCTTTGTTACTTGCCTGGGTGTTTTACGTACCAAGCCTGGAGTTCGAAAGCTTCTCCTGGGAATAGGTGTTTTGTGGGCGGAGTTGTGCGGTAGGTGGTACATGGCACCGTTCTTGGGCGGCATGCTGCTCTGCGAACTGGATCTCGACGAAGAGTACGAAACTCCCCGAGAAAACGTGGAGACCTCCAAGACACGCATGACCAGCGTGCTGTACCGAGGAGTATCGATTGTTGGTCTCACCGTCGGACTTTATATTGGCTCGTTCCCTCGCTTCAACGATCATGGGAAGGCCTGCGTTACTGGATACCAGTGGCTTTGCGGAGTCACGCCGGATTACCACTACTGGCATGGAATCGCTGCCATGATTACCATGTACTCGATATCACGGAAACGGCTGTTTCAGGTCCCCTTGGAGAACGCATTCGTTCAGTACCTGGGGTCAATATCCTTCTCCTTATATGTTATTCATGAGCCATTCATTCACATCGTGGCCTTCTACGTACCGCCTTTGCTGTGGGGTTTGACGGGACGGGAGTCGGCTTTGGGCTATCAGTGTGGCTTTCTCGTGGCAATGCTCGCGAGTTCCCTTGGGCTTATCTGGATTGCGGACTTGTTCAAACGTCATGTCGAAGATCATTGCGGGGCAGTCGCCGCCAAGCTGGAAGCGCTTAGTTTCTCTGCTATCCAGTGAGTACGAAGTCCCGCAGTATCAAGTTCAATTAAACAGAGTCAAGGATTGCCGCGTGGAGATCCTCACAACTCGAAGCTTGATCGGTTCCGGGACGACCTCACTGTCACCACTGCCGGCGCTGCCTCTCCCTACTCGGACCCAGCACAGATCGGCATTCCGCACCATATCGAACTACGGCACGCCCACACATCAGCACCAGTTCAGAATGGGCGAAGACACTTCAAACAAGCTCCCCAAGCTCAGAGGGAAGGCCAATTGGCGCCCATGGTCGGCAGTCATAGAGCGCACCCTGAAAGGAGAAGGGAGATGGATCTACGTTAAGGAAGGCGGATCCAACACCATACGCCCACAGAAGGCGACCTCTGAGACACAAGGCGAATACAATCTACGCCTCTCAGAGTGGGAAAAGCAGGACAGCAAGGCCGCAGCCTTCATCACTATCAACTGCACCCAGGAGATCCAAAACCTCTTTATTGACGGTGATCTGACTCCTGTTGATCAGCAATGGACTGCCAGCAAGATCTGGAGTCATTTGAGGAAGCAGTATGGCAAGACAGGCATTACACACCGAATGACAGTTGTGGAAGACTGGCAAGAGCTACGCTTTGAAGGGAACAACATTGAAACCTTCTGTATTGAGTATCAACGCCTGGTGTCAGAAGCAACGTCTTTAGGGGTCAATTTGGACTCCGAAATCGTTGTCTACTCGTTTATTAA
>NHNV01000195.1:0-14147 GCA_002785995.1 Mycosphaerelloides madeirae
TGCCCTTCGAGCTTCTGCGTCTGCTCGCCCGTCGCCGCGTTCCACAGCCGCACTGTCTTGTCCCCGGATGCCGACGCGATGACCTGCCCGTCCGGCGAGAAGGCCACTGCCCAGACCCAGTCGTCGTGCCCTTCGAGCTTCTGCATCTCCGCACTCCAAGTTAGGGGGACCTCGGGTAGGGTTGCCCATAATTGAGGATGTTGTTCGTGGAAGACTTGCCGCACGATGCTCTGCGTTGGGGTGAATATCATGGCAGAATGGTAAGCCTGCAGGGGAGCAAGATCTATAACATGTCGGTTTCGGAGCACGAATCGCTTGGCATCTTCGAGGAAGCTACACACAGCTCCGCTACGGGCACTCTAGAGCATCTAGTTAGCTTTGTTTGGCAGTATAGCGAAAGAACTCTATGTGACGTACTCGAGCAACCCGCAGTAGGTCGCTAATAGAAGCAACAGCAGTTGAAAGCCTGCCTAGCCAACTCAGAGTCTCCAGCCAATGTAAGAAGTGTTGCTTCAGGAAGTTGTGGGCTAGACTGTCATCGAACAATTGGTCTCCGCTCTTGACGAGATGCAAAGGCCAGTAGCTGCAAGCGTATGCAAGGTCTGGGGGTATATGTGTCGCAATGTGCTGGGCTGAATATTTTACTCGCCGAGCGCCTGGCTGCGCAACGCAGCAGATATCGGTCTTCAATGCTGCAAATTTGCTCAGTCGCCAGAGACAATCTCTAGCAAGTTTTCTGTGCGTCTCGACCTCATCTAGCCAGAATCCGCTCTCGTCTTTCCTCTTTGGATCGACAAGAAAGTCCCGAAAAGACAAGTGTAGCAGCCTCACAGGATCGTACACGCTTAGCGGCACCTGGAGAACAGAATGTAGCTGTTCAAGCCTAGAGCCAATCTCGTCCCTCTCGAGGCCAATAAGAGTGGCAAGTGAGGTCACAGAAAGCGGGTCAGCTGCGAGGACAATCGGACCTACGACCTCTCGAAACTCTGCAAGTGTCTCTCGCTGCTCGTCCACATTCTTGCTATTGAGCAGCTGATCGAGGATCGGAAGATACAACTTGGCCATATGTGAGGATCCTGCACTGTACTTTTGTTCCAGTATCACTTCGAGGCGCTTTTGAGGGTTGGTCTCGGACACAAAGCGACATACCGTCGTTGCGAAGATGAACAACGGGACTGCTAGAGCAACCAACATTTGTCGGTTCTGTTCGCTAGGCCAGTCCCTCGGAAACTGAGCACTTGGCTGTTTAAGCAGCTGATTTTCTCTCATCTTTGCAAATTCGTTGTCAAAGTAGGCGCGAATGTCGCCGCGAATAGTTGACTCCTGAACCTCCTCGAGAACTACATCTTGGTGCAGGCTGCCGTCAAGCTGCCGAAATCCAAGACGAATCGGAAGCTCTGGCCGGCTTGTTAGGAAGATTCGCAGAGGCAGTGCGCTCTGAGTCTTGACTTTTGCAAGTAGTCTCAGGAACATTCGTATGTCTGTATCCCGGTCGCATTCGTCGAGAGCATCAATAACAAGTGTAAATGTCTTTCCTGACAGATACGCTGAATCGGTGCTCAATAAGGGCCCTAGGAGTAGCTTCTCGAATTGCTCTTGAATACCTCTACCACACAAAAACGAGTCCTTATCGAGTGCTGCTGCTACTGGAGTCTGCAACTGTGGGATAGCGTCTGCGAGTTGTGCGGTGATCGTCGAGAAAAAGTGATCAGCATTGCTGCGACTTGTCTCGCCTTGTTTGAAGAAGAAGCTGGCTCCAAGACGTTCCTGCTTGTCAAGCATGTACGCAATAGTGCGAGATATGGTTGATTTTCCAGTCCCGGCCTGGCCGCAAAGCCAAAATATAGGCTTCCCATCACGTTCTGCCGCCCACTGCGTGATGTCGTGAAGAATCTGTGACCGTGTTCCACCCAGACAACGAGACAGCTTTTCTTCTACAGTCGAATTGTAGGTTGCCTCTTGGATTCTGTGCAATTTTGACAGGTCAACTTTCACCTGCAGCTTGTCGACTGAAGATGCAATCGACTGTATGCGATCAAGTTGCGTAGCGAGGTCCTGCTTCCACCGATCTGCTGCAGCCCATTCGCAAGCACTCGCTTCGATATGGGCTCGATGGCCCAACCTGTCACAAATGTTCTCAAAAGTTGTAAGGTCTGAGACTTGCCAGAATGCCTGTGCCTTCCGGACTGCGGTGTTCTTGGAGTATATTTCAATAGCCGTTGCGAGGAAGCGAAGAACGTGAGCATACAGGTCAGTAAGCGCTTTGCGAAAGTTGTCTGTGGTTAGTGCCGGAGGAAGGCGTTTGAAGTAGCTGAAGTATGCTTGGAGCCGATTAGCCATGTAGAGCGCAAGGTCCATGCCGCTGACCAAAGCACTCATTTGCTGACTGTCCGCAATAGCCGCCTGTGCAAGATCATCAGTCCTGGCTCTGCTGTACACGGGTCTGACTGGCATACCTCTAGAAGAAGACGAATGCCTGCCCATGGCAAGCCGACATGGACAGGGTCGGCATTTGCTGCGATATCTCCGACAGATTTGAACCTGTCCAGCCAGCGCAGGACCTTATCTGCCTTGTCGCTGCCCTGCCATCTCTTCTGCTCGCAGGCGTTCTTCTGATGCTCGGCTGCATTGTACGCGGCTTGGATTGTAGTACTGACATCGGATGTAACATGTTCTTGAATCACTGCCCGCTCTTTACCTGTAAGCAGTTCCAGGGCATCCTGAAGGAAGGGGTCATTCGTCTGCAGTGATGCTGTAAGCGGCCGTGCGAGGGTCGAGGGCGAAGCCGCGTCCGCGCTTGGTAGCTCGATTGCCGATTTTCGGAAACGGCTTAAGAAACGGTCCCGTTTTCTCTGAGGGATGTTGCCGCTCATTCTAGCGCGTACGCTGATGTCGTGATGAGTTTGTTGGAGTTAGGGAACGGTCGAAGACACGACGGCATCGCAAGGCTGCGCCGGCGGGGCAGTGCACTTTCAGCTGAGGGCGCTGCAGCACACAGCTTTGTCGCACTTGGCACAGCCACCAGACTCCAGCCACCTCCGGTTTTAACGTGCTCACAGCATCTTGAGCATTTCATAACCACATTATCGTGTGTACGGCGCTAACCTGTTGCGTCAGAGCTTGTCGCAGCAGGTACCGATCTGCGTAGTGACCTTGCAAAAATCATCATCGCAGGACCGCCACAAGGTCGACGGCGGATTTTCAGCTTTAGCACGATCTTCGGAGGGTTATCTAATGCCGTATCATAAGTATTACAGACAAGAAGTAGTTCATATTAAGGCGGCAAAGGAGTCGCCTTG
Source organism: Mycosphaerelloides madeirae (assembly GCA_002785995.1). Lineage (NCBI taxonomy): Eukaryota > Fungi > Ascomycota > Dothideomycetes > Mycosphaerellales > Mycosphaerellaceae > Mycosphaerelloides > Mycosphaerelloides madeirae. The sequence continues at coordinate 3,300 of NHNV01000195.1, forward strand.
TATAGCTATAAAATGGAAGGACTCGGTCGATAACGCCGTAGGAAGATGGCGGCAGTAGAATTATTGTTTTGAAGACGTATTAGGCAGTAGAAATGGTCGCTCTACGAGGCGGACGTGGTTTTGAGGGGCCGCAGACGTGCATGTGATGTTGAGGTGGATGCAAAGTGAAAGTACCTGTGTTTTGGCTCGGCACTGAGGGTGGCTCGCGACACAGGGACGGACGTTAACGTAGGTTGGTACAAATCTCACCCTTACGTTTGCTCGGTGTTGCGTCAAGAGGAAGCCGTGCTGCATCCTTGCCGGATTCATCCGCTTGCATGAATCGTGAGATGCTTACTAAGGCTCGGCTCGATCTGGTCTAGAACAATCTAACCGGCTGCTGCGGCTATAACGAGAGAGCGCCTCAAAATCAGATGTCTTGGCGTCGACCGTGATAAGATGCACAACCCTCCAAGTACGGCATTACGAGCGAATGTACAAACAAAACAGACCTGTCGACATAGAGTCGACTGAAAAGTACGTACGCTCGACGTTTGAGCGCTCTTAAACATGTCGAAGTCGAGCTAAATGCTAGAATGCTGAATTCCACTATTGGAAAAAGGAGATGCTGGATAACCTTTCAGCTCCCATAGGTCGATAGAAGGATGTTGGGGAGCACTGAAAGTGGGCGGGATAGGTTGAAGAGCATGTCTGAAAGCAGTTCTTGTGTTTCTCATCGCGATGTAGGTAGTGACTCTAGAGAAATCGGACAATCAAGCGACGTTCTGAGTTGTACATTCCGGCACAAAGGGACTCCGTTATGCAGGGACTGGGGTTATTCTCGAAGAGTTCGCTGACGAAGCCGACTCGAGCCTGTGCGATATTACTTCCGATCCTCCCTTGCCTGCAATTGAAAATGTGAGGAGGGAACTAGAGGACATTGACTTTATTGAGATCTTCTAAAAAGAAGACAGTAGTGAGTACGCTATATGTCCTGAGTGTGGGGCACCTTTCGGGCACCCATTGGGCGGCACCCATTGGGTATCCACAAGATGAACATGGCAAAGTGATTGTCATACTTGGGTACCATTGCTGCCTGACTTTCAACTCCTCCATGCTTGTTCATCGATACGTTATTGTTGTGAAGTAAACGAGTGGATTACTTGTTCTTCTAAACTGTACCTACACTGCGCCTTATATATCTCTTGCCCTGCATTCTGGAAGGTTCGAGCTATTAGCAATTTGTAATCAGAAGTGAATGTTGCCAAACCTTCGCATTTTTGCAACACAGTGGCAGGTTCTTGAGACGAAACATGAGCAAGACGCACAGAGGGAGAGGTTGATGGGTGGAGGATCCGAAGGGAGATACATGGGTAGGGGCATTGAGGCCGATATTTGATACAGTGATCAAAGAGCTATATGCCTGTGACCTCGAACTACCTCAGCGAGTCTATCTGTACACGTTTGTCTTACGAGTGGCACCACACTTCGAGCATTTTGCTGCCGCCATGCGACAGAAGCTCTACGATGCTACCCCACAGGCAGACGGCACGTATGCAGACGAATCACTTCCAAGCATTAAGACGTTCATCGAGAGTCTTCCCGACGAGAAGCGAGCACAGCAGAACTCAGTCATGATCGCCCGCAACAAGGTCAACGTCGCTCAAGAGCCGAAAGTAAAGGGAACTAAGAAGCCTGTTTAAGGATGGCTCTGACGAGGAGGAGGGCAATAGTGACAAGCGCAAGCGGTGTAAGCACTGCTAGCGTCACGGTCATGAATCTGACAACTGCTTCAAGAAATTTCCAGACAAGAAGGAGCAGCAGCAGTAGGAGAAACGGCTGGTGAAGATGGATTGGATATAGAAAGACTACTTTGTTCGAGGAGTGCGAGGATGTCGGGGAGAGGGAGCCATCGGGAAGAGACGGGCAGCAGGATTCAGGCGTCTGAAACGTTTTGGTAGGAAAGAGCCGTACATTGCAGAATGGCATCAGCTGGACAGAAATTTACCTCGTTGCTGCTAGCTCAGTCCAAGACGATATGTTCAAGCGAGGCAGATGCTCGGAATTCCCCGTGCTAGCGATCACAAACATTCAGCCCTCATCGCGGGCAGATGGTTGGCATCCCGCCAGAAACCAGCGCCATCAACGAAGCCCTCTTTGCGATCCATATCGATAGATTTTCCTCGTTCACAACCCAGGTGTGTATCTGTTTTCTCGCGACCCTGACCCGAACGGAGGAGGCTCGACTCGTAACTTCTTCCTTGGCCGGCTTGCACAGAGCTCTTTCACGGCATCTCGCGGACGCATGGTCTCAAGTTGAGCGTCAAGATCACGAACGACCTTGCCTGCAGTTGGGCGCTCAGCTACCGTGAAACGCACCATCGAAGCAACGGCACGCGAGAAGGAGGCCTCTTCCGAGTCCAACTTGGAAGTGTCCTCAAGCAGGTTAACGAGATATCGACAGTTTTCGTCCGGTGTGGCTGCAAGCATCTCAGACGCGGTGGATTGACGGAGGGCCAAGCATTCGGCGATAGTAATTCCGGCGGACCACACATCGATAGCTGTGGTGTACGGTCTGCTGAGCAGCAGCTCTGGAGCCCTGTAGAATCGCGTGCCAACGCCGAAGTCCTGATCGAAAGGCATGTGTGCCATTTGACCAAGATCCAGAATCACAGCATGCGCCACTCCTCTGCCGTCAACAGACGCACCGATATTCGAGGGTTTGATGTCACGATGGATGAAATTTAGAGTGTCGTGGAGATAAGCCAGACCAGAGCATATGCCGTGAGCAAGGGTCAGCTTCTGCGCAAGCTGAAGGGGTTGGTAGAACTGAGCGTGGTGTCCAGCGTTGTCACCATCGCGGGTTGTAGGATCAGCCAGGCCTCTGATTGATCCAGGTCGTCGAGCTCCTCGAGGGTCGGAGGCTGAGGGTTTTTGGCAAGTCGCACGACATTTTTCTATCGATGTCAGCATATCAAAACGGAAGCAAATATGGTGATCATCGACGCACATGTTGGGCAAGGCGCATATTGTTGATCTCGCCTGCGACATTCCTTGCGTTCGTTCTCATCAAGTTTATACGCTTGACCGCAACGGTCTCTCCAGTTGTGCGAATCAGTCCAAAAGCAACGCTGCCGAAAGCGCCCTCGGCCGTGGGCCCGCGGACTTGAAAGTCCTGGATCGGGTGACTGTACGCTGCTGGGGTAGCTGCCATTGAGGGAGGCAATGCAGGAATGGCCCAGCCGCGTGAGGTCCATATCTTGTTCAGCTGCGTTTCCAGAGCATCCCGCGGAAGGTTTCCGAAAGAGAAGACGTAGGCCAGCGGACCGACCAGAATGCCGGAGTTGTCGTTGAGGGCGCGGGGCGCGAGTGCGGTGACTCTGTGATTGCCGTCGACGATGATTGTTTTCTCACTGGCCGGACGCACAAAGTGCGCGACAGGTGGAGATGAATTCAATCTTGAAATGGCGGCGACCAATCTCTTGGTACGAATCTTTCCCATCCGCCGTCAGAAGGAGATGTACAAGTTCGGGATCGCAGCCGGCCATCCAGTGGGTGTGCGAAGGTGAAGACAGGTCGCTGAGGCGCAGGCAATAGCCCTCATCGGCAACGAAGCTGCGAGATTGTGGGGTCCTGTGAGATGAAAGGAATCGCATCATCTATTCGTCTGTGACGAGCTCAAGCACAGGACGGAATGTGGTGATGTGTTGAACGTGGGAAGAACGGAGCGTCGCACTTACCACAAGCTGTCCGATTGCATGCGTTGGCGCACAGAGGCGAAGGCGGTCATGGCAGCATCGTTAAACGGCTTCAGCATGGCGAACGGCACGTCGCGCGGTGGTGACATTGGTGATGGGGGTGCCGGTGCCTGCCGAATCTTGGACACGGCAGCATCGACCATGGCGGCGTGTTCGGACGGCGTGTTTGCCACCGTCTCGTCGCTCATGATTGCGGTGAGATATAAGGTGTGAAGCGGGCAGCTGAGACCGTGAGGAGAGTAAGGCAAGGAGCGAGGGAGGTTGGCGGAGCGCGAAGCCTGGCCCGCTCCGTTCCCGCGCGTCAATTTACCTCCTACCTCATCGACATCGACCCGCAACTTGCCTTCGCTTCCACTTCACCGCGACACACGCGTGCGCCTCGTCATTCTACGCAGCTTCAAATGCTGTCGTCGCCCTAGGCAGCGCCCGCTGGCCTGTCTTCGCCCTAGGCAGCGCCCGCTGGCCTGTCTTCGCCGGACCCATGCCTCGTCGCCGCAGCCGCTGGTGATCCCGTCGCAATCACCTTTCTTCGGCACGAACAAGAATCGTTCTGTCGCACCGTGTGCCAGCGCCTGGAAGCCATTATCCGTGGCGACGAACCTTACCATCTCAAAGCCTTCAATCACTGCCAGCCGCAGCCGGGGCCTGACATTCTGCTGGATTTCCAGGGCTGCTCATCCTTCGGCTCAAGTCCTGCTCAACCACCCCCCAACAAGCCCTCCGCCTCGCCTGCACCGCAAGCGATCTCGCCACGACTCCTTGTCGATCCGCCCAATACCGAGCACTTCTCCTCTTCGACTGCGAATTTTGCGCCTGCGAGGTCCATCATCTGCGTCTCCCGCAGCCGAAGTCCCACGTCCTATCCTACCCCCAAGTCGCCCATCTCTCCAACTCACGAGCCAAGTTCATTGGTTTCTCTGGACAGTGGCATGGTATCGCATCATGACAAGAGCAGCGTGTCTCTCGAGTCGCGCAGAAGGAAGCGTAATGCATCTCCGGCTGGCTCGCCTTCACCACCTCCGTCTCTCGGCTCAAAGCGACGCCGGATTGTGACGCCTCGATCACAGCCAAGGCCTGATCCTACTTGACCCAATTCCATCGTCGTCAATGTCTGGCCTTGAGGAGCATTTGCTGGACAATCACATCAAAAGACAGCTATGAAAGGCTGCGTTGGACGCGAACACCGTGGCGAGTTCACATCAACGAGAAAGAGCAAGCGTGAAGGCAACGCGTCCTGAGATTCTCACACATGGTGGAATATACAGCACACCTCAGACAGAAAGCGCCTGTACGATCCTGTGCGGAAAATCGTTTAGCTGCGTGAAAGCCGCTGAGGAAACATTGTTTCTCTGAGAGCATCGGTGATACCGTACGAGTGACGGAGAGGCTGGTGAAAGATTCGAAGAGAGGAACGTTCTGGATGGCTCCTAGGGCAGGGCAAAATAGCAATGACCATGTATCAGAAGCTCAAAAGGCTACATCATCCACGGCCCAAGGTGTGCAGAATTTCACGCTTCGAATACCTGATTTCGGGCCACTTCATACCTCAAGAAATTGCCAGCAACGACATAGCATGGATCCAACGCACCTGAAATAATCATTCCGTTCCAGAGTTGCAGTGAGAACAACAAAGCTCCTCATCAGCACAGCCAAGATGCAAAAGGCCACTGGCTGGCTCGGGGCGTCTTGTGGTGATATTGTGACCCTGTTGGGACCATGCTCCATCGTCCAATGACGAGAGTACGGCGTCGCAACCTTACCTGATCGTCCTCAATCTGCTGCCAGCGGCAATCGCAGTCGTGTTGCTCCTGCGCCATGCCTCTCTTAGGTGCGGTGGAACTTCTCCCCGGATTCGAGCTGGTCTTACTGCACGTCATTTAGTGGGTACTGGATGCCCCGCTATGTCTGCTGCCAATACTGCATGTACTTCTGGCGCAGACCGTTCTTCTGTCCCTCGAAGACATGACCTTGGTGCCCTTCCAGCAGTATGGGTCGCTGATTCGGAACTCCGGAGCACCGCCAATCCGAGTGCTCACACAGCAGATTAGTGCGGTGAAGCCAGCGAGCGCTTCCAGAGCCAATCTCGCAACGCAGCCGCCTCTGTGCAGCTACTCCCACATTATCATACCAGGGGAATTTTTTCGCCAGAAGCGGAGATCTTTCGGCTCGCTGTAAGTGCCCCTGTCACTCTCGACATCCTGAGGCATCTGAATTGCAGATCGTCGCCGTCGAACACCAATGTTGTGCAATCACATCTGGGCAACCTTTCCGAAGCAAGAGTGAAGTCTTCGGGTTTTGGCCTGTGAACAGTCAGAATAGACGAATCGGGTCGATTGTGGAGTCGCGTTTGAAGATCGGGCTCGCAAAATTTCGGTGGGCGAGAGGTTTGGCGTGAAATTTGACTGTCGAAGGGCGAAGCGAACTATTGCATCCTCGTATTCGCTGTAATATTGTGCATTTTCTGACCACTCTGGTGACTGCGGGCAGAGGGTTAGTCGCACCTTTCCATCACAAGTATCCTCGAGGCTCTGTAGTTTGATAAATGTGAGGCGAAGATTCTCCACCAGCCAGACCAGCACGTTTTCCCATCGCCCTCCGGCGCCGGGCGTAAGGGCTACATATGTGAGGGTGAGATGGTGGAGGTGAGGGTTGTGCCGGAGTAAAGTGATGAGGTGCGGAGCGCCTGTGACGAGGGACAAGCGTAGTCGCCGCAGATGTCGTATATATGGTGCCGTCTGTAGTATGAGAAACCTCGACGCCGCGGAAGCATCCTCGAGCCGCACCCGCGGTCTTTGGGGACTCAACTGGAAGTCGAGGTAGGTGTGCTCGTAGGTCTCGCCGTGTGCGTGTGGTTGGAAAACGAGATCGAGCCGTTCGAGTTTGGTGGCCTCTCTAAGACTGCTCGACAGCGCCTTCGCAACAGTCGCCCACCGGTAGCTATCGTCGCCCCACACGGTACTAATGCGGCATTCCAGGCGTAGAAGACGAGAAGAGCCACGCTCGATCGCTAGTAGTGCCCGTGTGATCATCTCCGTATGATTAATAGCATTAATGGTCTCGCCTCGTCGATCGATATCTTCGTATCGCTAGGCAAAGTGTGAGGCCGCAGGTTGCCTGTTTTTTTGAACAGAAGCCGACGAATGTCTCCCGCATCATTGACAGAGACGTAAGTATCTGCTACCTAAACAGTCTTCTGTTCTAAAACCCTGCAGCACACCCCATACATGGCGGTGTGGGTTGAGGGCTTTATACTGTCCCTCCTATTGCTAGAAGTCCCTGGAAGTCCTGGAAGTCCCGGAAGTCCCGGAAGTTCTCACAGAGAGGCTCCAGTATCACCCCAGCAGCAGCAACGCTGGCTTCTTGCCTTGTACTCCGCAACAGTGCAGGGGGCTCCGAGAAGGGCAGGACAGTTGCTCTGCATCGTATGGGGCCCGGCGGTGGGGGGGAACAGCGAAAAAGCAGAGTCCCCTTTCACGAAAAAGCGGACTCCGCTTTTTCGCGGCATAGGTCCTAGGCGTTTTGACGAGACGTAGGAGCATGTGTTCGCTTGGAATCAAGACGGTGTAAGACTTGGGGAGCTGCTTGCCACTTTCTAGGCGTATTGGCTTGTCTGCCTGATATGTCCCTAGATGGCGCCGGTAATAGGGATTGAGGAAGAGAATAGGCATCTCTTTAGCAATAACTCTCAACATTTGAATTTCCATCTAAACGAGGTTACCGGTAGAGAGGTGCTGGAGCGCGTTCAGGTTGTTAAAGCAGTCCGAAGAAGAAGAAGAATGCTACGAAGGCTAGTGATCGCGGCAAGTCCAACCTAGTCCACCAATTTGATGAGGACTTTGTGTTGTTCAAGATGATGAACGTAGCCGAGTGCGCATACCAAGATGATTGTATTGTTGCTGTTGTTGTTGTTGTTGTTGTTGTTGTTGTTGTTGTTGTTGTTGTTGTTGTTGTTGTTGTTGTTGTTGTTGTTCACCAGCTAAGTACAAAGTGCAGTGCTTCCTTCCTTCCTGTCCATAGCTCCTGCAGCAGCGCCCATATCACAACACTTTTGTTGAAGGAAGTGCTCTGAGCCGGCTATTAGCCGTGGGCATTGGCATTATCTCCCATTGTGCGCTTTGTAACTTACTCTCCTCCAATGAACTCATTCATGAAGACAACAACTTTGTCCCCTAGCAATCAGATTTCGTTAGCTAATTGATCGCAATCAGCTGAATCAAGTGTCATGGCTTCCATCCATGCCCCCTACTAGGACTGATGAGTCACACTATGGACAAGCATAGAAGGCCATTCAGGTCTATGTGTCATGGATCTTGCTTGAGTATGAGTTAGATGGCGTTGCTATGTCAAGTGGGGATTCAGCCGAGCCAATGGGAGTTGGCTTGGCATAGCAAACTCTTCAATTTCGCTCTCTTTTGCAACTCTTAGATAGCTTGTACGACGTCCTGTATTCCAACCACGCTCGTACCTTGACATTACGTCGTACCTACCACATCCACAGCTGCCGCTACGCCCTTACCAGTCAATCCACGTTCCCCGCGCTCAAATTGGACCCTCCTACACCAAGATGGAGGCCAACAAAGACACGCCACCAAACGACGCCCCTCTTATGCCACAAGGGTTCAACCAGTAGCCTACAGACATAGCGGGATTCCGCAACGGTCTCCAAGACCAGTCTGTTGCGGCTTATGTTATCAGCATCTTGCTACGTCTTGTAGCCTTCTTCAGAACCAGCCACCTGAGACAGGAAGAACACAACAGGCTCATGGACCATAGCACCCGTCTTCAAGCTAGTATGATGATCTCCTTACCCGATATGACAAACTGCTTTCTCAACGCGATATCCTAAAGCAGAGCAACAAGCTCTGGGAGCAGGAAGTTACTCAACTGCAAGCCCTGGCCACATCACAGCCTACTTTTGCTACAGCCCCTTTGTCTACTGTCCAAGATTCAGTTCCTGTCCCTCAGCAATCGGTTCCCCAGTACGCCTATCCACCACGTCGCTCTGAGAAACACCCTAACCCTAACAAATATCATGGTTCCAAGGGAAAACAGTTCGAAGGCTTCCTGATTCAGCTGAAACTGAAACTCCAGGTTAATAGCGATTAGTATCCAACGGACCCTACAAAGGTGGCCTACGCAATCAGCCGTTTTAATGGACTCGCCCTGGATTTGGTCTCTCCGCACATGACTGCTACTAGAAACTTCGACATCCTCAGCATCACAGATTTCTATGACTGGATGGTTACTGAGTTTGGTACTCAGACCGCCAGTATACTGCCCAACGATATGTCGCTAGTCACAAGCAAGCCAATAAAGCCTGGTCTGAGTTCTTTGGCCCGTACAACAAGGAAATGGCCCAGACTGGATTTGACAATACCTCCAAGAAAGCTATGCTCAAGGAAGCAGTCAGTGATGAAGTGTTTGCTGACCTTCGCCATCACGCCCATGAAGACATGAACTACCGTCAATTCTCTGAGCTTTGCCGGAAGCTAGACACCGACATTCGGAACTACAGTCGTCGCAGCTCCAGTAGGCGTGTGCTAGCAGCACCTACAAAGCCAGCACCACAAGCCCCACGCAACGTCCAAGCCCCTCTTGTTCCCACTGTTCCCGTAACCATGGCACCCATAGGAGATCCAATGGTTCTTGACTCTTCCGTCCTTGGCCCTGATGGCAAACTTACCACTGCTGAGAGGAAGAGGCGCCAAGATAATAACCTCTGCTTCCGCTGTAGGGGTGCTCACCGTGTCAAAGACTGTCCTAGAGCGGCCCCACGACGCCTGGGAGGCAATGCCAGCCAAGTGGAGGATGCTAGTGACCTTGTCAGTGAAGCTGACAGAGTCACGGTTCCTATGACTCAGGGAAAAGCCTAAGCCTTGCGCTCAGTCGCGTGCAGGGCATGGTCAGTCGCCTGAATGTGTGTTCATCAGTCCAACCAGATTATGACGCCTTCTACGAAGAAAACGACATCAAGCAGGACAAACTCATTAGTCGTCCATTTGTTATTAGCACTCAAGTAGGCTATCGCGGTAACCAACAATCTACGGACACATTCATCGACTCTGGCGCTAACGTTTACTCTTTGATCGCCTTCGATTATGCTCAGACTCTCGGAATTCAACTACAGCCCCTCAAGTATCCACGACCCCTCAACATGTTTGACGGCAGCGAATCTACTGCTGGAACTGTCAGGTTCATAGCCCATACCTGTATGGACATCCTTGCGCAAGGATCAAGTACAATCACAGCCCATAGTAAAGCGATCTCTCTATTTGTCACCAAGTTGCCCACCTTCAAGGTTATCCTAGGCAGACCATGTTTAAACAAGCACGACCCTCATATCTTATGGTCTTAGGACGCTATCACGTTCTCCTTAAAGCATTGCCGCGACAATTGCTTGTGGATGAAGCTTAAGGACTACAGCCAAGATTCACAGACCCATAGTTCATCGATTCTTAGCCAACAGCTATCCACAAACAAGTCTAGGAAGACTCAAGACCCTACTGAGCCTGGGGCTCGCTACAAATCACAGGACGGTTGGCATCGACTGCCACTGCAACAACCATTCACAGTCCATGCCGTTAGCGCAGCCGCATTCGCTATGATATCCAAGGACAAGAACTCGCATGTATTCGCTGCTTCCATAAAGGACATCGACAAAGCCCTTGCTAAGATGGATCAAAAGCCTACAGACAGGGGCCTTAATGGTCTGGTCATCTAATGGTTTGGTCGGTTACCGGTCAACTATTGGTCTGGTCGGTCAAGGAGGTGTTTTCTTACTAGTTAGTCAGTTTTGAACGTGATGGGCATGACCATTAACCAACAGGGGTGTATGCAGACCCTGCCTCTAGGTCCACAATGGGTGGATCTTACTACTAACGCACTGTGAATATCCCAAATTTGTCCCATCTTGTTGAATGCAGCTCTGTCACCATCATCATCATCATCATCATCATCATCATCATCATCATCATCATCATTATCATCATTATTATCATCATCATTATTACAGCTATGTCCACCTGGCTATTACAAGCACAGGAGAAGCACGACAATGTTATCCTCTGCGAGAGCCATCCAAAGTACTGCGCCGAATCGCACCCCAACACAT
>NHNV01000196.1:0-14042 GCA_002785995.1 Mycosphaerelloides madeirae
ACTCCTCTCTCAGCGTGACATCCTGAAGCAGAGCAATAGGCTCTTAGACCAGGAAGTTACTCGACTGCAAGCCCTGGTTACAACCCCGTCACAGCCCACTCCTTCTACGACTCCTCTGTTCACTGTCCAAGATACTACTCCTGCTCCCCAGTCAGTTCCTCAGTACGGCTATCCACCGCGCCGCTCTGAGAAACATCCAGACCCTGACAAATACGATGGTTCCAAAGGAAAACAGTTTGAGGGCTTCCTGATCCAGCTGAAACTGAAACTCCAAGTCAACAGCGATTGGTATCTGACTGACTCTGCAAAAGTGGCTTATGCTATCAGCCGTTTTGACGGACTCGCCCTGGACTTAGTCTCTCCGCACATGACTGCCGCTGGACACTTTGACTTCCTCAGTATCACGGATTTCTACAAGTGGATGGTCACTGAATTTGGTGACTCTGACCGCCAGTACACTGCTCAAAGATATGTAGCTAGTCACAAGCAAGCTAACAAGGCTTGGTCTGAATTCTATGGCCCGTACAACAAGGAGATGGCCCAGACTGGATTTGACGACACCTCCAAGAAAGCTATTCTCAAGGAAGCTGTCAGCGACGAGATATTTTCTGACCTTCGCCACCACGCTCATGAAGAAATGGACTACCGTCGATTCTCCGAACTCTGCCAGAAGCTGGACACCGACATTCGCAACTACAGTCGTCGCAGCTCTAGTAGACGCTTGCTAGCAGCACCTGCAAAGCCCGCAACCTCCGCACCCCGAACCCTACGCAATGTCCAGGCTCCTATTGTTCCTGTTGTTCCTGTGTCCACAGCACCTATAGGAGACCCCATGGTTCTTGACTCTTCCGTCCTTGGCCCTGATGGCAAACTTACTGCCGCAGAAAGGAAGAGGCGTCAAGACAATAACCTCTGCTTCCGCTGTGGGGGTGCTCACCGTGTAAAAGACTGCCCTGGAGCTGCTCCACAACGCCTGCGAGGCAATGCCGGCCAAATGGAGAATGCAAGCGACCTTGTCTCTGAAGCAGGCGGAGCTACAGCTCCTATGATCCAGGGAAACGCCTAAGCCTTGCGCTCAGTCGCGTGCAGGGCATGGTCAGTCGCCTGAATGTGTGTTTATCAGTCCAACCAGATCACGACGCCTTGTACGAAGAAAACGACATTAAGCAGAACAACCTTATTGGCCGTCCATTCGTTATCCGCACTCAAGTAGGCCATCGTGGTAGCCAACAATCTACCGACACATTCATCGACTCCGGCGCCAACGGTCATTCTTTCATCGATTACGATTATGCTCAGACTCTCGGAATTCAACTACAACCCCTCAAGTACCCACGACCCCTCGACATGTTTGACGGCAGCGAATCTACTGCTGGAACTGTCAGGTTCATAGCTCATACCCGTATGGACATCCTCTCGCAAGGATCAAGTACAACCACAGCCCACAGCGAAGCAATCTCCCTGTTTGTTACGAAACTACCCACTTTCAAGGTTATCCTAGGCAGGCCTTGGTTAAACCAGCACGATCCTCATATCTCCTGGTCCCAGGACGCTATTACATTCTCCTCAAAGCATTGTCGCAACAATTGCTTGTGGATGAGACTCAAAGACCACAGCCACGCTTCACAGACCCATAGCTCTTCGATTCACAGTCACAGACCAACAGAGAACGAGTCTAGGAAGACCCAAGGCCCTAGCAAGCCTGACGGGGCTTACAAACCACAGGACGGCTGGCATCGATTGCCACCGCAACAGCCTTTCACAGTCCATGCCGTCAGTGCAGCCGCATTTGCTACGATTTCTAAGGACAAGAACGCACATGTATTTGCCGCTTCTATGAAGGACATTGACAAAGCCCTTGCTAAGATGGATCAAAAGCCTACGGACCCAAGAACTAAGTTACCCAGCGAGTACCATAGGCACCTAAGCGTCTTCATGAAGCAGGAGGCTGACAAACTGCCACCTCACCGATCCTACGACCACAGAATTCTCCTTACTGAAGGTGCATCACCACCATTTGGACCTCTCTATGGCATGTCAAGGGATGAATTACTGGTACTCAAGAAATACCTCGAAGATCACCTGCAGAAAGGATTCATTAGATCAAGCAGTTCACCAGCTGCTAGCCCTGTTATGTTCGTCCGCAAACCCGGTGGAGGTCTTCGTCTCTGCGTTGACTACCGGGGGCTCAATGCGCTCACAGTCAAGAATCGATACCCAATACCGCTGATCAAAGAGACCCTAGAACAACTGAGTAAAGCAAAGATCTTCACGAAACTGGACATTGTAGCTGCCTTCAACCGACTACGCATTGCCAAGGGCGATGAATGGAAGACAGCGTTCAGAACACGATATGGTTTATTTGAATACCTTGTCATGCCCTTCGGTCTTGCCAACGCACCGTCCTCGTTTCAAGAATACATCAACGATACGCTACGTCCATTCCTTGATCGATTTGCTACCGCCTATATCGACGATATCTTGATCTATAGCCGGAACCTTCAAGAGCATAAGCAGCACGTCCATCAAGTCCTTGAGAAACTCCAAGAAGCAGGCCTCCAGGTTGATGTTGACAAGTGCGAGTTCCATCAGACCAAAGTCAAGTACCTGGGTCTCATCCTCACTACGGAAGGCATACAGATGGACCCTGAGAAGGTCTCTGCTGTCCTTGAATGGCAGCGTCCAAGCAACGTGAAGGAAGTCCAAGGATTCCTAGGCTTTGCCAACTTCTATAGGAGGTTCATCAAAGGCTACAGTAACGTCGTCCGCCCGATCATCAAAGCTACGCTTAAGCATCAAGAGTTTTCATGGACCCAGGAATGCCAGTCAGCATTTGAGGAACTGAAGAGATTGTTCACATCAGCTCCTATTTTGCAGCACTTTGATTTCGACAAGGAGACTAGGATTGAGACTGACGCCTCAGATGGTGTCACCGCTGGAGTGTTGTTGCAAAGAGATGACGCTTTGAGCCCATGGAAGCCAGTTGCTTACCTGTCAAAGAAGATGCTACCGGCCGAGTGCAACTACGACATCTACGACAAGGAACTTCTCGCTATTGTTCGTGCCTTTGAGGAATGGCGCCCGGAGCTGGAAGCTTCACCAGTGCCAATTGAGGTCAGCAGTGACCATAAGAATCTGGTTTACTTCATGAAGTCCAAGGTGCTGAATCGTCGCCAAGCTCGCTGGAGTGAATTCCTTTCCAGGTTCAACTTTGTTATAGCTTACACTCCTGGTCAACTGAACAGTCGTGCGGATGCATTGACTAGGCGATCCGGAGACTCGCCTGTTGACAGGGGGGATGGTCACGAGGAACAGGTGGTACTAAAACGCCACAACCTTGCACCACAACTTGCCTACCACGCTGAGATGATCGACCAAGAACAACAGAATGCGTTGAGTATCCGTTCACTGCGTATACGGATGGCACCTGCTACAGTGCGCCGCTCAGCCCGACTTGCTACTGGAGCTGACCCAGGTGCGGAGTTGGAGGTAACTCAAGATCAAAGCGACTCTGAGTCTGAGTCTGACTCTCGATTGGAGACACATCCGTCCCAAGATGATTTACAGCCCGACCAAGAACCCGATGCTGAAGAGTTTGACGATGTTGACGCCGCTAATGATGACGACATATCTGACGACAATGTTGAGAGCCTACAAGATTCCCTCAAGGAAGCCTATGTCCACGACAACGAGACCAAGGAGATCATAGAAGCACTACGCGAGGGCCGTCACCAACTAGGCAAGTTCCCCTTGTCGGACTGCACCCTAGGCACAGATAACAGAGTGTACTACGGAGACCTTGTCTATGCACCACGCCATAGAAACCTTCGCACCAAGATCATGAACTACTGCCACGCCAACGCTGTTGCAATCCACCCAGGCCGAACAAAGATGTTGGCATTAGTCAAACGCTATTACTGGTGGCCAGACATTCTTGCCGATATCCGTCAATTCACAGACAACTGCTTCACTTGTAAGAGAGTCAAGGCCCCCAAGGACCGCAAGCCTGGCTTGCTGCGGCCATTGCCAGTGCCCCAGCAACCATGGACTTCACTGTCAATGGACTTCATCACAGACTTGCCCGCTAGCAAGTACCATGGTCAGAGGGTTAAGAACATCCTTGTTGTGGTATGCAGATTGACAAAGATGCGCCACATCATTCCCTGCAATAAGATCACAGCCCGCTCAACAGCGCAGATGTTCCTGGACCACGTCTTCAAGCTTCATGGGCTCCCCTATAACATTACCTCTGATCGAGGGTCAGCATTTGTGAGCCGCTTCTGGAGGCATCTGTGCCGACTTCTGGATATTCAAGTGCAGTTGTCAACTGCGTACCACCCTGAGACCGATGGTCAGACTGAGATAACCAATGCAACGCTTGAACAGATGCTTCGTTGCCTTTGTGACTACCAACAGTCGGACTGGGCTGAGCACTGTGCCGCTGCTGAGTTTGCTGTGAACAATTGGCACTCAGAGACTACACAGATCACTCCCTTCTATGCGAATTATGGGTCACATCCTCGAATGGGCCATGAACCAAGTGATCTCCATAACTACGACTTCACTGCCAATCAGCACACCCGCGATGCAGATGCCTTTGCCGAGCGGATGTACGAGATCCATGAGTTGGTCCGCGAAGAGATGGCTTATGGGCAAGCAGTCTATGAGCACTATGCTAATCGACGTCGCAACCCGCATCCAAACTATCAGGTTGGCGACCGTGTGTATCTGGACTCTCGCAATATCGTTACGCAACGACCAAGTAAGAAACTCGACTGGAAGATGCTAGGCCCCTTTGAGATTGTCAAGCGAGTTGGCACTCACGCATACCAACTGCGCCTGCCCAGGACTATGCGCATTCATGATGTCTTTCATGCCGTCCGCCTTCGTCAAGCTCACAACAACCCGCATGAAGGCCAAGCCCAAGGCCCTACTGAAGTAGAGGTCAATGCGTCTGAACAGCCTACGGTTGAGGAACCCGCATACAATGTCCAACAGATACTTGGTATTGTGCCAAGCACCCAGTTTGATGATAGTCAGCCTCGCTGCATTGTCTGGTGGCGGGGATATGGAAGAGACAAGCCGACCATGGATCCTCTTCACCTCGTCATCTACTGCCACGAGGCTCTCCAACACTTTGATTCACAGCTACGTCGCCAAGGAAGGAGTCTTAGTGACTTCATTAGTGCTGAAGAAATGTTGTCTGCTTACCAGCGTGCCATAAGCGAAGGATACCATCCGCCGTCAGCGTCAGAGCATCATCACCCCATCTACCAGAGACTTATGCGTGACGCTGAGCGTGGTAGCTCAGCCTAAGGGGAGGATACTGTTATGGATCTGGCTTGAGTGCAAGTCATATAGGATTAGTAAGTCAAGCAGAGACTTAGCCGAGGCAATTGGGAGTCGGCTTGGCATTTGACCACTTAGTTTTCTTGCTCTTTGGCAACTCTTAGATAGCTTGTACAACGTCCTGTATCCCGACCACGTCCACACCTTGACAGTAGGGAAAGGCCAAGACAGCACTCAGCGCGAACCAACAAGACCGGAGCGCTTGGATCCGGGTCACCCTTCTCTAGCAATTGAAGGCTCGCAACTGGCTGTCCAAGAAGCCCGCAGAAACAACCAGCCAACACGATCAATTGCTACTACAACAGCCAGCAGTCATGGCCAACAATCAATGAGATGCCATTGCAAACCAAGAAGCAATAGTCAATGCTGCACAAAGGCGTGCAGCTGCAGAAAGAGCAGTCGGCTTTGTTCTTTGACATGCTATGCAGTTGGATTTACCTGTTCGAACAGTATAGACAAAGGCAGAGCGGCTACAACAGTGACAACAAATACAACAGTATTGACAGACAACACGCGAATGGAAAGACTTGAAGCTATGGTTATGCAGCTACTTCAGCAACAAGCGCCCGTTCAAAACTCTCAAGAACCTCAACGCCGTCCAACGCAGGCCTTAAAGGGAGAGGCAAGAGAGACACTAGCAGGACGCAAGAGATGCCAAAAGCTCTATCCTGACAGCGACAGTGATCTCTACAGTCACGGCAACAACCACGAGGATAGCGATGATGACAGTAACATGAATATGTCAACCAGTTGAGGACTACAAGCAAGAGACAGGATACACTGAGATGCAGTACAAACAATCTCTGAGCTGTACCAAGAGCGCTACTAGCAACTGTTGAAGATGTTCCTGTTGGTTGGGTCTTCTTGTACGTATGATATAGTCACTGTGGTGAGAGTCCCATAATGGTACGATGTGGTTGATTGTATTTTTTATCTTTGTGAATTAGTCAAAGGGGCTAGTTTGGCTCTACCTCAACATAGCTATAGATAGATAGATATGTCTTGATTAGCATCTGATCTGGTGCCTTGGGCCCACGCAGACGTCATAGCTATATATGTCTGTATTGTAAGGTTGACTTCAACCGTATTGTTGAAGTCAACAGTTCAGACAATGATTTATAGCAAAAAGCAAGGCTGCTAGTACTATCCTATGTCTACTAGCGATGGCATGCATCCCTGGTTAGCTTACTATCCAATCAAAGCACTCAATTCAATTGCAAGGCAGTGCCAACGTTTAATATGCAGCATTGAAGAATTATTGTTTTTGCTTATAGGAGGTGATTAGTCAGCCTGCACGATGATTAAAATTAAGCTGCACGACGATTATAACTGCCCTCTTCATCTCAACAAAAGATATAACCCGACATCGGGTACTCTGCTAATAGGACGGCGGCAACGCCATTTAGCAGATGTACACATGAGACTCTGACGACAAGGAACCGGCTCCTACTACCTCCATGAGCACACATTCCCAGCAAAAAGGCTCCTTGTCCGGAAGAATTATCACATGCCTTCCACCTCTTTGCGCAACAAGACAAGCAGCGGACAGGCGAGCTAGCCAATTTCCAAAAGCTCTGACAAGGAACCTGTCCTTAGGCGGGTCAAGAAGCTCATCCCAATTATCTACAGCAACAATGTTGGGAGGTAAGTCACTACCAATCCCATGGGCACACGCTGAGGGAAATGGAACAGCGCGATCGCAAGATGCCAGGACCTCTGGCAATTTGAGATCTCCAATCCACTTGCCTCGGTCATGAATCGACACCGCCGCCTCGAGAAGCTGCAATTCGATATCTTGACGACCTATGAATTGTTCTCCAACTGGCAGAGTATAGTTCGTGAGGGATAAATGCAGGGAGGTCTCCGCGAAGCAGTCTGTAAGCTCCCCATCAAACTTGGCATGATTGATCACGCGCCAGTTGGCTTCCTCTGGCTCTCGGATCATAGGATCTGGTGGTGGGATAAGAAGACCAACCCCAGGCTTTCCCAGGTTTCCACGGACTGCTTGTACAGCCACATCAGAGTTATTGAAGGGGTCTGATACTAGGGGACCAACAAGAAAGATCTTATCGCCAGATGCCATGGCCATTACAGAGTCCAGTGACTCCGGATCGAGGTCGAAATCGCCAGTTTCCATAGCAACAAGGATAGCAACCATTTGTGAGCGGCTCAAATGGCCAGTCCACGCGTGAGATCCATATCGGTGCCAGCGGGAGACGCTCAGTGGTTTATACGACGCCTTCATCGCGATCGTGCAACCGGGAAGCTGCGAGTACACTTTCTTGACCGAAGCCAGCGCTCTCAGCGAATTCAAACTGGAATCCTGGATTGCTAAGTTATGGATTGCCAATTTGTTCGAAGGCCACGAATCCAATGATTGATCTCTCGGGACGATGTCCAGGGGTGAAAGCGGTGGCTCTTCGACAACGTCGCGTATGCTGCGACTCAGGATGAGCGTCGAGAGCTCCGTCACAGATATTCTTGAGCTGTCAAGAGCCCACTTCAAATCGCCTGGCGAGACCGAGCTTCGCATAGCTGACCGTGCAATTTGGTGGTTCTGCAGCAATACTGGCGCAAGGTACAGAGCGCACGAATCCTTTAGGCCAAAGAACATCTTGAAGGACCAGGCAGAAAACGGCTGGGAGCTGCCGTAATGTTCCAAGATTCTATGTCCTACTTCTGGTGACTCATTGTTGCTGGTATCTCCAAACCATTCGCGAAAAGAGGGCTCAATGTCGCTATCCTCAAGGGGATCCATTTGCGGTAAAGTCAAGTAATGTTCCGTTTCATCTGAATCGTACACTGATATAGGATGCCCCCCAATTTGGCCAATCCGGATACTGGCCCCTGGGCGGCTTGGCTTCCTCAGCACATCTGTCCATGACTCCGTATCAATGCTGCAGAACTCGTCCTTTTCGTTACCTTGCTGAATCGACCGGAAATGGTCATCGACGTCTTTCAAATTGGATTGTTGATCTGGATCCAACATGACCCATCGATGGTGTGCTGTGTGGAGTACGCAAGAACCGGACGCACTCCGCTTCTTACTCTGCGAGGTGATCGGAAGGGCGCTAGCATAGATAAATTGGTCTTGCGTTGGTGGACAGCCATCCAGAAGTCCGAAAGCTCCTCTCCCGTCGTTTTGGTCATCCCGGTTGTACACAATGCACATCTGATGAGGTTTCAGGTTGTGCTCTAGGGCTAAGTTCGATGCAACGCGACGCAGGTAAGCGACTTTGCTTTCAGTTGAGTGAAGAACAGTCAACAGTCGCTCATGTGTGTTCAGACCGAACAATGACGCCGAATCGTCCAACAGGCTCGACGCCCTACGATGGCCCAATTTCACTAGTCTGGCATAGATATCCCGCTGAAGACCCACGGCTCCAACTACAGACTGTGCAATCTGCTCGAGAGGGCTGAAAATCTGAGTGCTGACCAGCTGTATGTGCTCTGTTAGTTCAAGGCGACGCTTTTGCTCCTCATTCATCTCATCAGCACTGCTATGGCGGGTGATTCGATGATTTGCATTGGCATGTGAGCTCCAGCATTTGAATTTCGCCTGTTCGATCTCACACCAGCTCCGGAGGTACTGCACAAACGCAATGACAATCTCGGAATACTCCTGCATGTGCTGAGCTGGATCGTCCCAATTCGTAAAGAAAGATCCTAGGGCCACGGCAAGATATTCGTCAATAGTCAGTCGCTCGCTGTCATCAGAGAGGGTTCGTCGGACACATTCAGGAGGACCATAGTGCTTGAGGTGGGCGAGTGGCAGAGACCAGTAGGGACCTGTTGCATGCTGGGCAGGCGACGTCTCTACTCCAATGGTGACAACGCCGTTCTTGGAGATGAGTGGGTCGTTTTGAAGAACCATCTTGTCCCCAAAAACCTTGTAATTACCTGGGTCAGCTGCAGGAATATTCCGGTCTTAGGAAGATCTTGGAACTTACGTTCAAGTCTGGATACAAGTGCCAGCAAGAAAGCCCGAGTAGTATGGCGCCAGTCTCGACACGCTGCGCCGTTCCGCATATTATCTTTTCCATCATTGTCAAGGCACTCAACCATGCCTTCAGAACGCTCCGATATGTACCGTTCTCTACGCTGATGGCCACGCAAATGTTTCGGAGTATCAGCATGAGCTGTTTCTGTTTCGATTGGTTCACTTCGTCCGCGGTTCGAAGCCACGAACGTGCGCTGTTGTCCCACTCGGCCAGTTGATCCCTTGTGATGTCAACCCGCGCTGCTGCCATAGTGGACAAATGAAGCGGTTCAGACGGGTCACAGCGTGAAAGCTCACGCTTCCTCTCCTCGATCAGTTCTACCCAGATTGCGGTAGCCTGTGAGCTCGACCATATCCTAGCAAGCATACAGGCAAGCAGGTGCATTTCGATGGCACCTGTTCCGGACGTTGCGGCCGCCCATATGCTTGTGCCATCGACGCCAGCGTGCTCTGGGAAGACGCCATCAAGATAGGCAGGGGCCGCCTTTACCTTGGGATCTCTAGCAATTTCTGACGCCCGTGATCCATAAGCCTTCAGAAGTCCCGGTGTACTCGGAAGTAACTGCTCAAATAAAGCCCCCAATTTTCGAGCTGTCACATGGCTATGCCCCTGCTCAGCTGCCTTTCGACGCAATGGCGACAATGAAGCCCCGAGTCCTTGATACTCGACTGGAGCTTCCAGCTATCTCGCACATCAGCTCCATCTTGTTGGCGCATTGTAAGAGTAGTGACACTCACCTTGACCAAAGAGAAATCAAAGTTGATGCTAGCAAGGGATATCTGATTCTCTTGCGAACCGTGAAATATTGATCCTATCACTTTGCCTAGTGTAGCCATTTCTGGTGCGACCAGACGCTACACAGTCAGCGAGCGCGTAGATAATTTTAGGTAGGGATTTGGAAAAAAAATAAGTCCAGTTTGAGGGAACGACCATAACCGTATATAACAAGAGGCGGTGGAGGAAGGCGACGACGCAACGTCAGCCGGTGGCTTGCATGAGGCTTGCTGCGCCTCCGCCTTTGACGCCCAGGCAACCATCGATTGGTCTACTAAGTACACATTGCATTTGCGACACTCTCCCTGATTCGTATCTACCCGCGGGTCCCGCGAGAGGCTGCAAGGCGTCGCCCAACTGTGAGGCTGGCCTGCGTGGCTTGAGGATGTTGCAAAAATGCGAAGATTCGGGAACATTCACTTCTGATTACAAATTGCTGATAGCTCGAACCTTCCTGAATGCAGTGCAAGAGATATATAAGGCGCAGTGTAGGTGCAGTTTAGAAGAACAAGTAATCCACTCGTTTACTTCACAACAGAGGACGCATATAGATGGGCGCTTCCTGCTGAAACACACAGCGCACAGACCACCCAGCCATTCACCAGCCGCCTTATAGCGGTGGCTGTACCTATATATCACACGCAGACAGTCTCTCAATTGAACAGTCCTTTCATGGATCTCAAATACTTTAACACTTCCTGCATGGGCTCTAATCGCTATCTGAGCGCAAGTACTCCGCCCTCTCATCTGGCGCTCGGAGCAAATCACGTAACATAAGTGTTGTGGCGCTGAATGCGATAATGTAGCAGAGGCTTAGGGAGACATGTCGTCTGTGCCTGCGAATGCTGCCGTGTCCCTGCCTGAAGCTTTGACCTTCTCAAACGCAGGGATGTGCACGCATCCCCTCTCCGCCTTGTCTGCCGCGTTCGTCGCACTACCATCCGGGCTGTGCAAGACATGCAAGTTCCCTCGCAGCTGCACCTCAAATACAAGAACGCGCGTTGTCCGACCTTGGTGCCACTTGATTGAACCGTAGATAGTAGCAATGTTGATGTTATTAAATAGATACTAGCTATGAAGGAAGAAGACCAAGTCTGCTAAATAAGGTTTGGGGCCCTGCTTGCTGTCTGAGGCAGCAAAGACAAGGACTCCAAGACATGGCTGGATTGCAACCCTTTCAACTGTGCCTAATTCTTGATGCTTTGATGAGGATCGTGGAAGTCCACGGGCCCCGCGCAATGTTGCCGCTTCTGACCTAGCACTGTCCGTCGACCTCCGCGCACGTGTCTTGCACTAAGCGTCCAATATGCGACGCCCTCATTTTCATCAGCACCAGTCAAAAGAGTATGTCAAGTTGAATGGAGGGGATTCACGTAACTCGAGATGATTGATTGATATATGTAGGGAGAAAGCACACGACTGAAGGAGTGCCGTGTATGTGCTGAGTCAGCGTGACATGCCTTGGGCATCCAGCTCAAGCAGTTGAAATGTGAGGAGGGAACTGGAGGAAATTGAATTGATTGATTCTACAAAGGAGACCGTAGTGAGTGTGTTATATATCCTGAATGTTGGGCACCTATTGGGCATCCATAAGATCAACATGACAAAGTGATCGTCATACTTGGGCTGCTACTATGAAGTAGCAGCTGCAGGAGTCAGGACTGCTTGTGCATTGCTGCCTGACTTTCAACTCAAGCTGGATTCCAAATTGTCAGCATAGAATGGATCTCCAGGGAGCCTAGAGATCCATCCCTCAAAAATCCCGACTCCCCAAAGATCTCGACCATAGCAGGTGAATCCTGAATGCAATATTCTGAATATTATTCAGATTCAGCTGAATGTGAATCTGAATGGCTCTGCTAGCAAATATTCAGCGTATTCAGCGGATTCAAGCATTCAGGCCGGAAGGACTCCGGCACTGCAAACATGAAAGCTGATTAGCCATTTTGTACATCACTGATCCCGCAATGGAGTCCCGAAAGGAAACAGAGTCTGTATCTTTTTCCGGTGCGGGTGTGCACGGGGCACCCCCGGCTTGGCGGGACACTGTATCTTTTGGGAAGCGGACACTGTATCTTTTCCCTCCCCGCCGCCTGGCCAGCACCTCGCACCGGTCCCGACCTCCTGTGCGGCCTGCGCTCGTCGGCGCTCACGCTCAGGACGCTGTAGGAGACACTGCGGGCGGTGTCGGAGGTGGTGCAGCGGGGGTGTCAGGGCTGTCCAGCGAGCTGCACAGCCAGGCAGGACAACGGTCTGCACATCCCTTCCCAGCCGTACACTATGGCCCTACACCATAGGGACGCTGCCCTTGGGCCGTTCCGACACCTGGACAACTTAATGTCCGCACACATGTCCGCACACGTTATGTGTCACATGCTGCATGCCTCAGGCATCAAAGCCTGCCCTGTATTTCAACTTCAGCTTTAGACTTTCTTTCTCAATACAATTCAGTCTTTTCGCATCAAGTGGACAGTCACCACCTGTTGCTCTGCGTGGTCTGCCGCTACTGTGTGGTGCCTGGCTAGGTGAGAACCCACCTGCAGGCGCACTACTCTGGCATGTCTCTGGGCGAAAGAAGGACCTACCAGGAACGTGTCTCCTAGTTGCACAATCTGGCCTATACAGTAACAGAGGTGATCTTCCCCCGGCCACATGAACAGCCTGTTGAAGGGGTTGCTGTCCAGGAAGACTGTCTACAGTGCAGCGGATGTGGGCTTCTCCTCGGCTCTCTGAAGAACATGCAGAAGCACTGTAGGGAAGAGCATCAGTGGCAGAGCAGTAGGGGGAGGGGCCGGAGGTCGATTGCGCAACAGGAGTACGCTACGGACCAGATGTGGACGACCGGCCATTCCTGCCAGCAGCTGTTCTGCGCTCCTGGGTGGAAGCGACTGAGCAAGGTGCAGCCTCAGGCTGAGACTCAGAGCAGCACGCCAGCCGACCGGTCCCAGCTGGAGGCCGCAGGCGATGCCCTCCTGGAGCGGCTGCAGGATCAGAGGCGGTAGAGGAGGGAGGAGCGACTGGTTACGCGGCTGGATATGCGGAGCCAGGCCAATCCCTGGATGGAACACACCGGATGGGACAAGCACCTGGACGGGTTTTCCCGAGCGAAGCTGAAAGGCAGCCTCTACCCGGCAGGGAGTGCAGCCGCAGCTGCAGCGATAGCAGCAGGGGTAGTAGAGGGAGAAGAAGAGGACGAGGGGGACGGGGACGACAAAGAGGGGGAGCAGGAGGAACAGGAAGAGGGCTTATCCACCGAGAGTGCTCTGGAGAAAGCCTGCCGGGCCACCGTGAGGATGTTCTATAAAGCCCTCCGCGTCTGCCATCCCGATACCGTCCCTAGAAGTGCCCTGCTCTTTGTGAACCGGCGAGAATGTGGGAGTGACAGCAGTACGAGACCCTTCTACAGCAAGCACAGGTCTGACACCCTCCGGAAGTACTGTACTGTATGGGTGAAGATGCTGAGGTATCTCTGGCACAGCCAGCAGTGGAGGAAGAGACCGCCCTACCAGCTCACCTCCCCCCAGCTGCAGGCCCTCCAGAAGATGTACCGCCAGGCCAGGCTACCTACTGCTAGACTGACAAAGGAGCAGGCCCGCCGGCAGCAGGCCGACCTGCAGTGGGTAGTAGCTAGCTTCTGGGGCTCTATGCTGGACCACCACCTTGTCGACAGCGAGTTTGAGAGCGGGCTGCTTAGTGGGCTAGCTGTGCAGGGCCTGGACACCGAGTCTACCAGCTGGGCAGATGCCCCCCTATCCACCCCCAGGCTGTCTGCGGTAGTGACTCTCAGCCGGGCCCTGGTAATCTATATTGCCTGGAACATAAGGCAGCTCTCCATCCAGGACGGCCTAGATGCAGGACTGCAGCCAGCAGAAGCTCAGGCCCAGGCCCAAGAGGTCTTTCCTCTGGTACAGGAGATGG
>NHNV01000197.1:0-14035 GCA_002785995.1 Mycosphaerelloides madeirae
GTCTGTAGGCTTTTGATCCATCTTAGCAAGGGCTTTGTCGATGTCCTTTATGGAAGCAGCGAATACATGCGAGTTCTTGTCCTTGGATATCATAGCGAATGCGGCTGCGCTAACGGCATGGACTGTGAATGGTTGTTGCAGTGGCAGT
The DNA here is from genome assembly GCA_002785995.1 of Mycosphaerelloides madeirae. Lineage (NCBI taxonomy): Eukaryota > Fungi > Ascomycota > Dothideomycetes > Mycosphaerellales > Mycosphaerellaceae > Mycosphaerelloides > Mycosphaerelloides madeirae. The sequence goes on from NHNV01000197.1 coordinate 149, forward strand.
CGATGCCAACCGTCCTGTGATTTGTAGCGAGCCCCAGGCTCAGTAGGGTCTTGAGTCTTCCTAGACTTGTTTGTGGATAGCTGTTGGCTAAGAATCGATGAACTATGGGTCTGTGAATCTTGGCTGTAGTCCTTAAGCTTCATCCACAAGCAATTGTCGCGGCAATGCTTTAAGGAGAACGTGATAGCGTCCTAAGACCATAAGATATGAGGGTCGTGCTTGTTTAAACATGGTCTGCCTAGGATAACCTTGAAGGTGGGCAACTTGGTGACAAATAGAGAGATCGCTTTACTATGGGCTGTGATTGTACTTGATCCTTGCGCAAGGATGTCCATACAGGTATGGGCTATGAACCTGACAGTTCCAGCAGTAGATTCGCTGCCGTCAAACATGTTGAGGGGTCGTGGATACTTGAGGGGCTGTAGTTGAATTCCGAGAGTCTGAGCATAATCGAAGGCGATCAAAGAGTAAACGTTAGCGCCAGAGTCGATGAATGTGTCCGTAGATTGTTGGTTACCGCGATAGCCTACTTGAGTGCTAATAACAAATGGACGACTAATGAGTTTGTCCTGCTTGATGTCGTTTTCTTCGTAGAAGGCGTCATAATCTGGTTGGACTGATGAACACACATTCAGGCGACTGACCATGCCCTGCACGCGACTGAGCGCAAGGCTTAGGCTTTTCCCTGAGTCATAGGAACCGTGACTCTGTCAGCTTCACTGACAAGGTCACTAGCATCCTCCACTTGGCTGGCATTGCCTCCCAGGCGTCGTGGGGCCGCTCTAGGACAGTCTTTGACACGGTGAGCACCCCTACAGCGGAAGCAGAGGTTATTATCTTGGCGCCTCTTCCTCTCAGCAGTGGTAAGTTTGCCATCAGGGCCAAGGACGGAAGAGTCAAGAACCATTGGATCTCCTATGGGTGCCATGGTTACGGGAACAGTGGGAACAAGAGGGGCTTGGACGTTGCGTGGGGCTTGTGGTGCTGGCTTTGTAGGTGCTGCTAGCACACGCCTACTGGAGCTGCGACGACTGTAGTTCCGAATGTCGGTGTCTAGCTTCCGGCAAAGCTCAGAGAATTGACGGTAGTTCATGTCTTCATGGGCGTGATGGCGAAGGTCAGCAAACACTTCATCACTGACTGCTTCCTTGAGCATAGCTTTCTTGGAGGTATTGTCAAATCCAGTCTGGGCCATTTCCTTGTTGTACGGGCCAAAGAACTCAGACCAGGCTTTATTGGCTTGCTTGTGACTAGCGACATATCGTTGGGCAGTATACTGGCGGTCTGAGTACCAAACTCAGTAACCATCCAGTCATAGAAATCTGTGATGCTGAGGATGTCGAAGTTTCTAGTAGCAGTCATGTGCGGAGAGACCAAATCCAGGGCGAGTCCATTAAAACGGCTGATTGCGTAGGCCACCTTTGTAGGGTCCGTTGGATACTAATCGCTATTAACCTGGAGTTTCAGTTTCAGCTGAATCAGGAAGCCTTCGAACTGTTTTCCCTTGGAACCATGATATTTGTTAGGGTTAGGGTGTTTCTCAGAGCGACGTGGTGGATAGGCGTACTGGGGAACCGATTGCTGAGGGACAGGAACTGAATCTTGGACAGTAGACAAAGGGGCTGTAGCAAAAGTAGGCTGTGATGTGGCCAGGGCTTGCAGTTGAGTAACTTCCTGCTCCCAGAGCTTGTTGCTCTGCTTTAGGATATCGCGTTGAGAAAGCAGTTTGTCATATCGGGTAAGGAGATCATCATACTAGCTTGAAGACGGGTGCTATGGTCCATGAGCCTGTTGTGTTCTTCCTGTCTCAGGTGGCTGGTTCTGAAGAAGGCTACAAGACGTAGCAAGATGCTGATAACATAAGCCGCAACAGACTGGTCTTGGAGACCGTTGCGGAATCCCGCTATGTCTGTAGGCTACTGGTTGAACCCTTGTGGCATAAGAGGGGCGTCGTTTGGTGGCGTGTCTTTGTTGGCCTCCATCTTGGTGTAGGAGGGTCCAATTTGAGCGCGGGGAACGTGGATTGACTGGTAAGGGCGTAGCGGCAGCTGTGGATGTGGTAGGTACGACGTAATGTCAAGGTACGAGCGTGGTTGGAATACAGGACGTCGTACAAGCTATCTAAGAGTTGCAAAAGAGAGCGAAATTGAAGAGTTTGCTATGCCAAGCCAACTCCCATTGGCTCGGCTGAATCCCCACTTGACATAGCAACGCCATCTAACTCATACTCAAGCAAGATCCATGACACATAGACCTGAATGGCCTTCTATGCTTGTCCATAGTGTGACTCATCAGTCCTAGTAGGGGGCATGGATGGAAGCCATGACACTTGATTCAGCTGATTGCGATCAATTAGCTAACGAAATCTGATTGCTAGGGGACAAAGTTGTTGTCTTCATGAATGAGTTCATTGGAGGAGAGTAAGTTACAAAGCGCACAATGGGAGATAATGCCAATGCCCACGGCTAATAGCCGGCTCAGAGCACTTCCTTCAACAAAAGTGTTGTGATATGGGCGCTGCTGCAGGAGCTATGGACAGGAAGGAAGGAAGCACTGCACTTTGTACTTAGCTGGTGAACAACAACAACAACAACAACAACAACAACAACAACAACAACAACAACAACAACAACAACAACAACAACAACAGCAACAATACAATCATCTTGGTATGCGCACTCGGCTACGTTCATCATCTTGAACAACACAAAGTCCTCATCAAATTGGTGGACTAGGTTGGACTTGCCGCGATCACTAGCCTTCGTAGCATTCTTCTTCTTCTTCGGACTGCTTTAACAACCTGAACGCGCTCCAGCACCTCTCTACCGGTAACCTCGTTTAGATGGAAATTCAAATGTTGAGAGTTATTGCTAAAGAGATGCCTATTCTCTTCCTCAATCCCTATTACCGGCGCCATCTAGGGACATATCAGGCAGACAAGCCAATACGCCTAGAAAGTGGCAAGCAGCTCCCCAAGTCTTACACCGTCTTGATTCCAAGCGAACACATGCTCCTACGTCTCGTCAAAACGCCTAGGACCTATGCCGCGAAAAAGCGGAGTCCGCTTTTTCGTGAAAGGGGACTCTGCTTTTTCGCTGTTCCCCCCCACCGCCGGGCCCCATACGATGCAGAGCAACTGTCCTGCCCTTCTCGGAGCCCCCTGCACTGTTGCGGAGTACAAGGCAAGAAGCCAGCGTTGCTGCTGCTGGGGTGATACTGGAGCCTCTCTGTGAGAACTTCCGGGACTTCCGGGACTTCCAGGACTTCCAGGGACTTCTAGCAATAGGAGGGACAGTATAAAGCCCTCAACCCACACCGCCATGTATGGGGTGTGCTGCAGGGTTTTAGAACAGAAGACTGTTTAGGTAGCAGATACTTACGTCTCTGTCAATGATGCGGGAGACATTCGTCGGCTTCTGTTCAAAAAAACAGGCAACCTGCGGCCTCACACTTTGCCTAGCGATACGAAGATATCGATCGACGAGGCGAGACCATTAATGCTATTAATCATACGGAGATGATCACACGGGCACTACTAGCGATCGAGCGTGGCTCTTCTCGTCTTCTACGCCTGGAATGCCGCATTAGTACCGTGTGGGGCGACGATAGCTACCGGTGGGCGACTGTTGCGAAGGCGCTGTCGAGCAGTCTTAGAGAGGCCACCAAACTCGAACGGCTCGATCTCGTTTTCCAACCACACGCACACGGCGAGACCTACGAGCACACCTACCTCGACTTCCAGTTGAGTCCCCAAAGACCGCGGGTGCGGCTCGAGGATGCTTCCGCGGCGTCGAGGTTTCTCATACTACAGACGGCACCATATATACGACATCTGCGGCGACTACGCTTGTCCCTCGTCACAGGCGCTCCGCACCTCATCACTTTACTCCGGCACAACCCTCACCTCCACCATCTCACCCTCACATATGTAGCCCTTACGCCCGGCGCCGGAGGGCGATGGGAAAACGTGCTGGTCTGGCTGGTGGAGAATCTTCGCCTCACATTTATCAAACTACAGAGCCTCGAGGATACTTGTGATGGAAAGGTGCGACTAACCCTCTGCCCGCAGTCACCAGAGTGGTCAGAAAATGCACAATATTACAGCGAATACGAGGATGCAATAGTTCGCTTCGCCCTTCGACAGTCAAATTTCACGCCAAACCTCTCGCCCACCGAAATTTTGCGAGCCCGATCTTCAAACGCGACTCCACAATCGACCCGATTCGTCTATTCTGACTGTTCACAGGCCAAAACCCGAAGACTTCACTCTTGCTTCGGAAAGGTTGCCCAGATGTGATTGCACAACATTGGTGTTCGACGGCGACGATCTGCAATTCAGATGCCTCAGGATGTCGAGAGTGACAGGGGCACTTACAGCGAGCCGAAAGATCTCCGCTTCTGGCGAAAAAATTCCCCTGGTATGATAATGTGGGAGTAGCTGCACAGAGGCGGCTGCGTTGCGAGATTGGCTCTGGAAGCGCTCGCTGGCTTCACCGCACTAATCTGCTGTGTGAGCACTCGGATTGGCGGTGCTCCGGAGTTCCGAATCAGCGACCCATACTGCTGGAAGGGCACCAAGGTCATGTCTTCGAGGGACAGAAGAACGGTCTGCGCCAGAAGTACATGCAGTATTGGCAGCAGACATAGCGGGGCATCCAGTACCCACTAAATGACGTGCAGTAAGACCAGCTCGAATCCGGGGAGAAGTTCCACCGCACCTAAGAGAGGCATGGCGCAGGAGCAACACGACTGCGATTGCCGCTGGCAGCAGATTGAGGACGATCAGGTAAGGTTGCGACGCCGTACTCTCGTCATTGGACGATGGAGCATGGTCCCAACAGGGTCACAATATCACCACAAGACGCCCCGAGCCAGCCAGTGGCCTTTTGCATCTTGGCTGTGCTGATGAGGAGCTTTGTTGTTCTCACTGCAACTCTGGAACGGAATGATTATTTCAGGTGCGTTGGATCCATGCTATGTCGTTGCTGGCAATTTCTTGAGGTATGAAGTGGCCCGAAATCAGGTATTCGAAGCGTGAAATTCTGCACACCTTGGGCCGTGGATGATGTAGCCTTTTGAGCTTCTGATACATGGTCATTGCTATTTTGCCCTGCCCTAGGAGCCATCCAGAACGTTCCTCTCTTCGAATCTTTCACCAGCCTCTCCGTCACTCGTACGGTATCACCGATGCTCTCAGAGAAACAATGTTTCCTCAGCGGCTTTCACGCAGCTAAACGATTTTCCGCACAGGATCGTACAGGCGCTTTCTGTCTGAGGTGTGCTGTATATTCCACCATGTGTGAGAATCTCAGGACGCGTTGCCTTCACGCTTGCTCTTTCTCGTTGATGTGAACTCGCCACGGTGTTCGCGTCCAACGCAGCCTTTCATAGCTGTCTTTTGATGTGATTGTCCAGCAAATGCTCCTCAAGGCCAGACATTGACGACGATGGAATTGGGTCAAGTAGGATCAGGCCTTGGCTGTGATCGAGGCGTCACAATCCGGCGTCGCTTTGAGCCGAGAGACGGAGGTGGTGAAGGCGAGCCAGCCGGAGATGCATTACGCTTCCTTCTGCGCGACTCGAGAGACACGCTGCTCTTGTCATGATGCGATACCATGCCACTGTCCAGAGAAACCAATGAACTTGGCTCGTGAGTTGGAGAGATGGGCGACTTGGGGGTAGGATAGGACGTGGGACTTCGGCTGCGGGAGACGCAGATGATGGACCTCGCAGGCGCAAAATTCGCAGTCGAAGAGGAGAAGTGCTCGGTATTGGGCGGATCGACAAGGAGTCGTGGCGAGATCGCTTGCGGTGCAGGCGAGGCGGAGGGCTTGTTGGGGGGTGGTTGAGCAGGACTTGAGCCGAAGGATGAGCAGCCCTGGAAATCCAGCAGAATGTCAGGCCCCGGCTGCGGCTGGCAGTGATTGAAGGCTTTGAGATGGTAAGGTTCGTCGCCACGGATAATGGCTTCCAGGCGCTGGCACACGGTGCGACAGAACGATTCTTGTTCGTGCCGAAGAAAGGTGATTGCGACGGGATCACCAGCGGCTGCGGCGACGAGGCATGGGTCCGGCGAAGACAGGCCAGCGGGCGCTGCCTAGGGCGAAGACAGGCCAGCGGGCGCTGCCTAGGGCGACGACAGCATTTGAAGCTGCGTAGAATGACGAGGCGCACGCGTGTGTCGCGGTGAAGTGGAAGCGAAGGCAAGTTGCGGGTCGATGTCGATGAGGTAGGAGGTAAATTGACGCGCGGGAACGGAGCGGGCCAGGCTTCGCGCTCCGCCAACCTCCCTCGCTCCTTGCCTTACTCTCCTCACGGTCTCAGCTGCCCGCTTCACACCTTATATCTCACCGCAATCATGAGCGACGAGACGGTGGCAAACACGCCGTCCGAACACGCCGCCATGGTCGATGCTGCCGTGTCCAAGATTCGGCAGGCACCGGCACCCCCATCACCAATGTCACCACCGCGCGACGTGCCGTTCGCCATGCTGAAGCCGTTTAACGATGCTGCCATGACCGCCTTCGCCTCTGTGCGCCAACGCATGCAATCGGACAGCTTGTGGTAAGTGCGACGCTCCGTTCTTCCCACGTTCAACACATCACCACATTCCGTCCTGTGCTTGAGCTCGTCACAGACGAATAGATGATGCGATTCCTTTCATCTCACAGGACCCCACAATCTCGCAGCTTCGTTGCCGATGAGGGCTATTGCCTGCGCCTCAGCGACCTGTCTTCACCTTCGCACACCCACTGGATGGCCGGCTGCGATCCCGAACTTGTACATCTCCTTCTGACGGCGGATGGGAAAGATTCGTACCAAGAGATTGGTCGCCGCCATTTCAAGATTGAATTCATCTCCACCTGTCGCGCACTTTGTGCGTCCGGCCAGTGAGAAAACAATCATCGTCGACGGCAATCACAGAGTCACCGCACTCGCGCCCCGCGCCCTCAACGACAACTCCGGCATTCTGGTCGGTCCGCTGGCCTACGTCTTCTCTTTCGGAAACCTTCCGCGGGATGCTCTGGAAACGCAGCTGAACAAGATATGGACCTCACGCGGCTGGGCCATTCCTGCATTGCCTCCCTCAATGGCAGCTACCCCAGCAGCGTACAGTCACCCGATCCAGGACTTTCAAGTCCGCGGGCCCACGGCCGAGGGCGCTTTCGGCAGCGTTGCTTTTGGACTGATTCGCACAACTGGAGAGACCGTTGCGGTCAAGCGTATAAACTTGATGAGAACGAACGCAAGGAATGTCGCAGGCGAGATCAACAATATGCGCCTTGCCCAACATGTGCGTCGATGATCACCATATTTGCTTCCGTTTTGATATGCTGACATCGATAGAAAAATGTCGTGCGACTTGCCAAAAACCCTCAGCCTCCGACCCTCGAGGAGCTCGACGACCTGGATCAATCAGAGGCCTGGCTGATCCTACAACCCGCGATGGTGACAACGCTGGACACCACGCTCAGTTCTACCAACCCCTTCAGCTTGCGCAGAAGCTGACCCTTGCTCACGGCATATGCTCTGGTCTGGCTTATCTCCACGACACTCTAAATTTCATCCATCGTGACATCAAACCCTCGAATATCGGTGCGTCTGTTGACGGCAGAGGAGTGGCGCATGCTGTGATTCTGGATCTTGGTCAAATGGCACACATGCCTTTCGATCAGGACTTCGGCGTTGGCACGCGATTCTACAGGGCTCCAGAGCTGCTGCTCAGCAGACCGTACACCACAGCTATCGATGTGTGGTCCGCCGGAATTACTATCGCCGAATGCTTGGCCCTCCGTCAATCCACCGCGTCTGAGATGCTTGCAGCCACACCGGACGAAAACTGTCGATATCTCGTTAACCTGCTTGAGGACACTTCCAAGTTGGACTCGGAAGAGGCCTCCTTCTCGCGTGCCGTTGCTTCGATGGTGCGTTTCACGGTAGCTGAGCGCCCAACTGCAGGCAAGGTCGTTCGTGATCTTGACGCTCAACTTGAGACCATGCGTCCGCGAGATGCCGTGAAAGAGCTCTGTGCAAGCCGGCCAAGGAAGAAGTTACGAGTCGAGCCTCCTCCGTTCGGGTCAGGGTCGCGAGAAAACAGATACACACCTGGGTTGTGAACGAGGAAAATCTATCGATATGGATCGCAAAGAGGGCTTCGTTGATGGCGCTGGTTTCTGGCGGGATGCCAACCATCTGCCCGCGATGAGGGCTGAATGTTTGTGATCGCTAGCACGGGGAATTCCGAGCATCTGCCTCGCTTGAACATATCGTCTTGGACTGAGCTAGCAGCAACGAGGTAAATTTCTGTCCAGCTGATGCCATTCTGCAATGTACGGCTCTTTCCTACCAAAACGTTTCAGACGCCTGAATCCTGCTGCCCGTCTCTTCCCGATGGCTCCCTCTCCCCGACATCCTCGCACTCCTCGAACAAAGTAGTCTTTCTATATCCAATCCATCTTCACCAGCCGTTTCTCCTACTGCTGCTGCTCCTTCTTGTCTGGAAATTTCTTGAAGCAGTTGTCAGATTCATGACCGTGACGCTAGCAGTGCTTACACCGCTTGCGCTTGTCACTATTGCCCTCCTCCTCGTCAGAGCCATCCTTAAACAGGCTTCTTAGTTCCCTTTACTTTCGGCTCTTGAGCGACGTTGACCTTGTTGCGGGCGATCATGACTGAGTTCTGCTGTGCTCGCTTCTCGTCGGGAAGACTCTCGATGAACGTCTTAATGCTTGGAAGTGATTCGTCTGCATACGTGCCGTCTGCCTGTGGGGTAGCATCGTAGAGCTTCTGTCGCATGGCGGCAGCAAAATGCTCGAAGTGTGGTGCCACTCGTAAGACAAACGTGTACAGATAGACTCGCTGAGGTAGTTCGAGGTCACAGGCATATAGCTCTTTGATCACTGTATCAAATATCGGCCTCAATGCCCCTACCCATGTATCTCCCTTCGGATCCTCCACCCATCAACCTCTCCCTCTGTGCGTCTTGCTCATGTTTCGTCTCAAGAACCTGCCACTGTGTTGCAAAAATGCGAAGGTTTGGCAACATTCACTTCTGATTACAAATTGCTAATAGCTCGAACCTTCCAGAATGCAGGGCAAGAGATATATAAGGCGCAGTGTAGGTACAGTTTAGAAGAACAAGTAATCCACTCGTTTACTTCACAACAATAACGTATCGATGAACAAGCATGGAGGAGTTGAAAGTCAGGCAGCAATGGTACCCAAGTATGACAATCACTTTGCCATGTTCATCTTGTGGATACCCAATGGGTGCCGCCCAATGGGTGCCCGAAAGGTGCCCCACACTCAGGACATATAGCGTACTCACTACTGTCTTCTTTTTAGAAGATCTCAATAAAGTCAATGTCCTCTAGTTCCCTCCTCACATTTTCAATTGCAGGCAAGGGAGGATCGGAAGTAATATCGCACAGGCTCGAGTCGGCTTCGTCAGCGAACTCTTCGAGAATAACCCCAGTCCCTGCATAACGGAGTCCCTTTGTGCCGGAATGTACAACTCAGAACGTCGCTTGATTGTCCGATTTCTCTAGAGTCACTACCTACATCGCGATGAGAAACACAAGAACTGCTTTCAGACATGCTCTTCAACCTATCCCGCCCACTTTCAGTGCTCCCCAACATCCTTCTATCGACCTATGGGAGCTGAAAGGTTATCCAGCATCTCCTTTTTCCAATAGTGGAATTCAGCATTCTAGCATTTAGCTCGACTTCGACATGTTTAAGAGCGCTCAAACGTCGAGCGTACGTACTTTTCAGTCGACTCTATGTCGACAGGTCTGTTTTGTTTGTACATTCGCTCGTAATGCCGTACTTGGAGGGTTGTGCATCTTATCACGGTCGACGCCAAGACATCTGATTTTGAGGCGCTCTCTCGTTATAGCCGCAGCAGCCGGTTAGATTGTTCTAGACCAGATCGAGCCGAGCCTTAGTAAGCATCTCACGATTCATGCAAGCGGATGAATCCGGCAAGGATGCAGCACGGCTTCCTCTTGACGCAACACCGAGCAAACGTAAGGGTGAGATTTGTACCAACCTACGTTAACGTCCGTCCCTGTGTCGCGAGCCACCCTCAGTGCCGAGCCAAAACACAGGTACTTTCACTTTGCATCCACCTCAACATCACATGCACGTCTGCGGCCCCTCAAAACCACGTCCGCCTCGTAGAGCGACCATTTCTACTGCCTAATACGTCTTCAAAACAATAATTCTACTGCCGCCATCTTCCTACGGCGTTATCGACCGAGTCCTTCCATTTTATAGCTATACAAGGCGACTCCTTTGCCGCCTTAATATGAACTACTTCTTGTCTGTAATACTTATGATACGGCATTAGATAACCCTCCGAAGATCGTGCTAAAGCTGAAAATCCGCCGTCGACCTTGTGGCGGTCCTGCGATGATGATTTTTGCAAGGTCACTACGCAGATCGGTACCTGCTGCGACAAGCTCTGACGCAACAGGTTAGCGCCGTACACACGATAATGTGGTTATGAAATGCTCAAGATGCTGTGAGCACGTTAAAACCGGAGGTGGCTGGAGTCTGGTGGCTGTGCCAAGTGCGACAAAGCTGTGTGCTGCAGCGCCCTCAGCTGAAAGTGCACTGCCCCGCCGGCGCAGCCTTGCGATGCCGTCGTGTCTTCGACCGTTCCCTAACTCCAACAAACTCATCACGACATCAGCGTACGCGCTAGAATGAGCGGCAACATCCCTCAGAGAAAACGGGACCGTTTCTTAAGCCGTTTCCGAAAATCGGCAATCGAGCTACCAAGCGCGGACGCGGCTTCGCCCTCGACCCTCGCACGGCCGCTTACAGCATCACTGCAGACGAATGACCCCTTCCTTCAGGATGCCCTGGAACTGCTTACAGGTAAAGAGCGGGCAGTGATTCAAGAACATGTTACATCCGATGTCAGTACTACAATCCAAGCCGCGTACAATGCAGCCGAGCATCAGAAGAACGCCTGCGAGCAGAAGAGATGGCAGGGCAGCGACAAGGCAGATAAGGTCCTGCGCTGGCTGGACAGGTTCAAATCTGTCGGAGATATCGCAGCAAATGCCGACCCTGTCCATGTCGGCTTGCCATGGGCAGGCATTCGTCTTCTTCTAGAGGTATGCCAGTCAGACCCGTGTACAGCAGAGCCAGGACTGATGATCTTGCACAGGCGGCTATTGCGGACAGTCAGCAAATGAGTGCTTTGGTCAGCGGCATGGACCTTGCGCTCTACATGGCTAATCGGCTCCAAGCATACTTCAGCTACTTCAAACGCCTTCCTCCGGCACTAACCACAGACAACTTTCGCAAAGCGCTTACTGACCTGTATGCTCACGTTCTTCGCTTCCTCGCAACGGCTATTGAAATATACTCCAAGAACACCGCAGTCCGGAAGGCACAGGCATTCTGGCAAGTCTCAGACCTTACAACTTTTGAGAACATTTGTGACAGGTTGGGCCATCGAGCCCATATCGAAGCGAGTGCTTGCGAATGGGCTGCAGCAGATCGGTGGAAGCAGGACCTCGCTACGCAACTTGATCGCATACAGTCGATTGCATCTTCAGTCGACAAGCTGCAGGTGAAAGTTGACCTGTCAAAATTGCACAGAATCCAAGAGGCAACCTACAATTCGACTGTAGAAGAAAAGCTGTCTCGTTGTCTGGGTGGAACACGGTCACAGATTCTTCACGACATCACGCAGTGGGCGGCAGAACGTGATGGGAAGCCTATATTTTGGCTTTGCGGCCAGGCCGGGACTGGAAAATCAACCATATCTCGCACTATTGCGTACATGCTTGACAAGCAGGAACGTCTTGGAGCCAGCTTCTTCTTCAAACAAGGCGAGACAAGTCGCAGCAATGCTGATCACTTTTTCTCGACGATCACCGCACAACTCGCAGACGCTATCCCACAGTTGCAGACTCCAGTAGCAGCAGCACTCGATAAGGACTCGTTTTTGTGTGGTAGAGGTATTCAAGAGCAATTCGAGAAGCTACTCCTAGGGCCCTTATTGAGCACCGATTCAGCGTATCTGTCAGGAAAGACATTTACACTTGTTATTGATGCTCTCGACGAATGCGACCGGGATACAGACATACGAATGTTCCTGAGACTACTTGCAAAAGTCAAGACTCAGAGCGCACTGCCTCTGCGAATCTTCCTAACAAGCCGGCCAGAGCTTCCGATTCGTCTTGGATTTCGGCAGCTTGACGGCAGCCTGCACCAAGATGTAGTTCTCGAGGAGGTTCAGGAGTCAACTATTCGCGGCGACATTCGCGCCTACTTTGACAACGAATTTGCAAAGATGAGAGAAAATCAGCTGCTTAAACAGCCAAGTGCTCAGTTTCCGAGGGACTGGCCTAGCGAACAGAACCGACAAATGTTGGTTGCTCTAGCAGTCCCGTTGTTCATCTTCGCAACGACGGTATGTCGCTTTGTGTCCGAGACCAACCCTCAAAAGCGCCTCGAAGTGATACTGGAACAAAAGTACAGTGCAGGATCCTCACATATGGCCAAGTTGTATCTTCCGATCCTCGATCAGCTGCTCAATAGCAAGAATGTGGACGAGCAGCGAGAGACACTTGCAGAGTTTCGAGAGGTCGTAGGTCCGATTGTCCTCGCAGCTGACCCGCTTTCTGTGACCTCACTTGCCACTCTTATTGGCCTCGAGAGGGACGAGATTGGCTCTAGGCTTGAACAGCTACATTCTGTTCTCCAGGTGCCGCTAAGCGTGTACGATCCTGTGAGGCTGCTACACTTGTCTTTTCGGGACTTTCTTGTCGATCCAAAGAGGAAAGACGAGAGCGGATTCTGGCTAGATGAGGTCGAGACGCACAGAAAACTTGCTAGAGATTGTCTCTGGCGACTGAGCAAATTTGCAGCATTGAAGACCGATATCTGCTGCGTTGCGCAGCCAGGCGCTCGGCGAGTAAAATATTCAGCCCAGCACATTGCGACACATATACCCCCAGACCTTGCATACGCTTGCAGCTACTGGCCTTTGCATCTCGTCAAGAGCGGAGACCAATTGTTCGATGACAGTCTAGCCCACAACTTCCTGAAGCAACACTTCTTACATTGGCTGGAGACTCTGAGTTGGCTAGGCAGGCTTTCAACTGCTGTTGCTTCTATTAGCGACCTACTGCGGGTTGCTCGAGTACGTCACATAGAGTTCTTTCGCTATACTGCCAAACAAAGCTAACTAGATGCTCTAGAGTGCCCGTAGCGGAGCTGTGTGTAGCTTCCTCGAAGATGCCAAGCGATTCGTGCTCCGAAACCGACATGTTATAGATCTTGCTCCCCTGCAGGCTTACCATTCTGCCATGATATTCACCCCAACGCAGAGCATCGTGCGGCAAGTCTTCCACGAACAACATCCTCAATTATGGGCAACCCTACCCGAGGTCCCCCTAACTTGGAGTGCGGAGATGCAGAAGCTCGAAGGGCACGACGACTGGGTCTGGGCAGTGGCCTTCTCGCCGGACGGGCAGGTCATCGCGTCGGCATCCGGGGACAAGACAGTGCGGCTGTGGAACGCGGCGACGGGCGAGCAGACGCAGAAGCTCGAAGGGCACGACGACAGGGTCTGGGCAGTGGCCTTCTCGCCGGACGGGCAGGTCATCGCGTCGGCATCCGGGGACCAGACAGTGCGGCTGTGGAACGCGGTGACGGGCGAGCAGACGCAGAAGCTCGAAGGGCACGACGGCGGGGTCAGCGCAGTGGCCTTCTCGCCGGACGGGCAGGTCATCGCGTCGGCATCTGGGGACCAGACAGTGCGGCTGTGGAACGCGGTGACGGGCGAGCAGACGCAGAAGCTCGAAGGGCACGACGGCTGGGTCAGGGCAGTGGCCTTCTCGCCGGACGGGCAGGTCATCGCGT
>NHNV01000198.1:0-13931 GCA_002785995.1 Mycosphaerelloides madeirae
GACATAGCTGTAATGATGATGATGATGATGATGATGATAATGATGATGATGATGATGATGATGATGATGATGATGATGATGATGGTGACAGAGCTGCATTCAACAAGATGGGACAAATTTGGGATATTCACAGTGCGTTAGTAGTAAGATCCACCCATTGTGGACCTAGAGGCAGGGTCTGCATACACCCCTGTTGGTTAATGGTCATGCCCATCACGTTCAAAACTGACTAACTAGTAAGAAAACACCTCCTTGACCGACCAGACCAATAGTTGACCGGTAACCGACCAAACCATTAGATGACCAGACCATTAAGGCCCCTGGTAAGCAGAGGATTGATCTGTGGGCAGTGCTTTGGAGTGTGCGAACTTCATATCCAAATTCGATTATTTAGGAATGAAACGAAAGGACAAGTGACGCCGCCTGTCATCGTGGGAGAGAGCTGAAGTCGGAGGGATGTTCCTGAGCGGTGAACGCAGTAAGTTAAGTTAGTAAACACAGCATGAGTGATCATTAGAGCTCGCGAGCACGCGAGCGATGAGATATTAAGTTTCTATTGCGCTCAAGTCGCACCTGTTGAAAGCGCACAGATCACCTCCAACCACCTCCAGCCATGGGATTGGTTCAGCGGTGGCTGAACGATACCGCGCTGTATATATCAAGTGCAGACAGTCCCTAGAATTGAAGATCTGATGGATCTTGAATATATTCAACAGCACTTCCTGTCTATCTTACCTTCCACACCCCCCTCGAGCTGATCAAAAAGGCGCGACTTTTGATTGAGAAAGATCAGCACAGAAAAGCTGTATTATCGGCGCAATACTGTATAAGGTTTTGTACAACATGCGCTAGCGTCAGCTTGGAAGTGAATCAGCATCGGCCTATTCGGAAGAAATCCACCAATCCGCAAGTTCTTACAGCAGCGGAAGTTAGAAACAGGGGGTCACAGGAAGGACTGAAGGGTGTGAACTTGTGGTTGAAAAGCATGATGCAACTCATGAATTTGAACTGCATGTAGAAGTCGCGAGAATTATGAGTTCAAGACAACGCAGCGGAGGCGAAACATCACGCGGCAGACCGTCAGACGAGCGAGTGGGCAGCGAATTCTCCATGCGAGACCTAAACTAAATGACAATCCTAGAGCAATCAGATCAGCACTAATAGGATGGGCTACTCGCAAAGTGCTTGTTCTTATTCCTATTCTTCCCTTCGCTCTCTGTTCGACTATTAGTCTCGAAATGTGCGAATCACGCACATCTGGAAGATGCAGAATTTCAACCTCGACAAACAACAGCGGCGAGACCATCGGACGATTCAATCCGTTCAACTTTGCGTCCTAGGCCGAGTTGTGTAGTGGCCTTCTCCACACCGCCATTGTGCTTCTTGGTCTCATCAACTTTTTCGGCATCGTTCCAAATTCCGAACAACAGTTTCCTGACTCTTACGTCTTTGAATACGATCGCAATGATCCCACGCAAGTTGTTGTACCCATCCCATGCCATTCTCAAAACGACTGTTTGAGGAAAGTGCCTCTATTCGATGCTATTCACGTTGGATGCACGAGCGTGGAAGCAGATATCGGGCTTGTTCTTGGAGGTAATGAGCTTTACGTCGGTCACAACAGGGATATTCTTTCCCGGAGTCGTACTCTACGCAGCCTTTACTTGGATCATATTATTGAGCTGCTGTCTCCCTAGTAAGTTAGTATGTATCTAAGTACAAAGAACCAGCCGAATACTCACGCGCTCGGATAGGAGCTCAAGCAACCAGATCAGCAATCTCACTTCTACCGGTATTTTCAATGTGAATCCTGAACAAACCCTCGTGCTACTACTGGACTTTGAACTCGATGGAAATCGCTTATTACCGTACGTAAAGGAACGGATTAAGTCTCTACAAGAGAGAGACTACTTGAGCTATTCGGACAGCACGCAATTCGTCTCTCGAGCGATTACACTGGCTGCAACGGGAAATTTACCGCGTAAACTTCCTGTTTACGATCCTAGACGACGCTATATTTTGGTAGATGCACCGCTGAGTCTATTATTAGAGCCTCCACAGAAATCCAAAAACATAAATAAACCGTCTCTACCCCAGCTATATGCTCGTGAGCCAGAGAGCGAGCGAAGAGAGCTCTGGAATAATAGCATAGAGTACTATGCCAGTACGTCGTTTGGGACAGCAATTGGCGAGCCATAGATTGGCCGGCTCACTCCAAAGTAAAAGGAGATGATCCGCGGTCAACTTCGAGGTTTGCAGAGACAAGGCTTGAAAGTGAGGTACTGGGAGACCCCTGCATGGCCGATATCATTGAGAAACCATATCTGGCAGTTCCTTCTAAATGAAGGCTCGGATGTATTGAATGTGGACGATCCTTACAGCGCGGCGTTTCTGGATTGGAATAGGGTCACGCATAGTTGGGCCAATGGATAAGCGGTTTGCGAACGATTTCCGCGGATTGTGGATGGGTCAACGGCAAAGGACATCTTCCAGCTCATCAAGTCTCCACTCTCCCCTGCGCCGGCATCTCCACATCCTCCACACCTTCCTCCTTCAGCCCTCCATAAAACTCCTCACTCCCCTCCTCCTCCTTCGCAAAAGCCGGCAACCCCACGAACTTGTTGATAAAGTTCAACACAACTTTATGCCACAACAGGCTATTCTCCGGCTTCAACACCCAATGATTCTCATCCGGAAACGTCAAAAACTGACTCTCCACTCCCCGAGCTTGCAGCACATTGAAAGCAACCAGACCTTCGGTGAGAGTGAGACGATAGTCTCTGTCGCTGTGTATGATGAGTTGAGGAGTAGACCAGTTGGCGAAGTGGTGTGAGGGATCCCATTTCTGCCAGGAAGAGAGGGTGGTCGAACCGAAGTTGGAGTGGGATTCGGTGGCGGCAGACTTGGGATTGGTGGATTTGAAGTTGGGGTCAAACCAAGGAGTTCCGCCATACTCGTGAAAGGGAAAGTAAAGTTCTTCGGTTGCGAGGGCGCTGGCGAAGCTGGTGATACCATCGTGGCAGACAATTGCCTAGTTGTATTAGCAAAGGACGATGACTGAAGTGAAAGTGATGGAGGTTTACCTTCAGCTTCCTCCCAAGATCGTGGCCCTGGATCCAATTCATCATATACCCTCCATAACTCGCCCCCAGCGCCACCGCCCGCCCATTATCCGCCTCAGGCATATTCTCCCCAACCCAATCAAACACATTCACAATATCCTGATACGGATGACCTCCCCAGTTATTCCTTATCGCATCGGTGAAGTCCTGTCCGTACCCAGTGCTCCCTGTCGGATTGGGAGCAATCACAATGTATCCTTGCTCGGCGAAAATAGCGGGATTCCAGCGCGTCGACCAGCTATCCCCCCAAGCTCCCTGTGGACCGCCGTGGATGAGATAGGCTACGGGGTATTTCTTCTCGCTGGAGAAGGTGCTCGGACGAAGGACGACGCTGTGGACTTCTGAGTTGATGTCGGGATTGCTGGCGGGAGTCCAGATGGAGGAGACTTGGCCGGATTTGAGGCCGAATTTCTCGCCTGAGGTGCTGTTGGAGTTGGTCCAGATGGTGTCGGAGTTTGGAGAGATGAGGGCGAAGAAGGAGTTGTCTGTTAGGGAGGAGCCGGAGATGAAGATGTTGCCGTTAGGAAGTGGGTGGACAGCAGAGATGGAGCCGGTTTGTGTGAGCGCTTGAGGTGTTTTGCCGAACAGAAAGTCCGGGGGATCGAGTTCGAAAATTTTGGTTACTGCGATTTCCTCGGCGGTCACGAGGACTTTCTTACCGTCCGCAGAGAATAGGATGGAGGAGGGACTGCGGTCCCATTTCTCGCGGAAGGTAATGGGTTTTATGCCTTTCTGGTCCTCCGTTCTGACGTCGTATAGGACGAATATTCTGTTTCGATCGGACTCATACCCATTCTTTTCCATGCTGAGGAATGCAATTCCTTTGCCGTCTGGCGTAAAGCAGGGACTACTCGAGGCTCCTTCCATTCCTTGTAGGTAGATCCTTGAGATTTTGTTCTTTTTGTCACTGCCTCCTTCCCACTGGTCGACGTTGACGATGTAGACGTTGCATTTCGTGTTCAAGGCCGGGTTGAGGTCCGGGTCCTTGGCAACGAAGATGATACGTTCTGTACTCAAGTCGAAACAGTCGCTGTCCCCAAACGGGCGTATTGGACTCTCCAGAGAGGTACCAGCGAGGGCGTTCGTCAGCTTGCTGAATTTGAAAGTTCCATCCGGGCTTCTCTTCTTGCTCAATTTGCCATACCAGAGCGCCTTCTTCTCTTTTGTCTCCCAACGATCCCAGTGTCTGACATACAAGGCGCTGTAGAGTCGTCCAGTGGAGTGCGTTGGCTTTGCCTGTTCGGGATTGTATATTGTCTCTTCGTCCTTTCCAGCGGACTCAGCCGACAGAACAATTGCATATTCATCCCCACTGGCGTCAAGCTGCTTAATCTTGAGATCACCTGCTGGGCCCTCAATAATCCCAGCAGCATACCCAAGAATCTCCTCCCCCTCGATCGTCGCCTTCTCGCGCACACTGCAAACATAGAAACTCGTCGTGCCGTTCTTTTCCCCACACATACACGCGTACTCATTATCACTGAGCCAGTTGAAATCAGAGCAGTCCACATTCTGGACCTGGAGGTACGACTCGCCAGAAGTGACATCCAAGACCCGGACTTCGGTGGTCTTCTTGTGCGTCGAGAAGCTGTACGCTGACGTCGTGTAGAGCACTTTGGTGCAGCTCGGGTTTGGGATTCCTGCTGAGCGGCGAGGAGCCGACAACAGCACTTGAGGAGTGAATTTCATTGCCTTGAGAACCATTGGTGCGGCTGGTATGTCTGAGGCGGTGGGAATGGAAGTGACGAGTGCTTGGAGATGTTGAGAAAGCCGGCGGCGACTTGTACTGCGCTTGTCCGCGACGTGGCGGGACCCAAAGGTGTGCTGTCTGCGGTCGAGCCTTGACAGATGAGGCTTTAATCTGTTTGACACAGACGAAACTGGAGGACAGTCCGGAGGGCGAAAGTTTTCACAAGAAGAGGAGGTGAGGTTCCCGGAGCACCTGGATGGTAGAGCGGGGCAACCAGAATTCCGCCTTGGAGCTAATAATGCAGGTACAGATCGGGAAGGTCGCGATGAAGCATTGAAAACAGTTCATAACGTCTCTCCTTCTTCCGGCATCTGCTAGAATTCAACCTGTTTACGGACGATGTCTCAGCAGGTCGATATTACGACCAATTAGTCAGCGCCAGAGTAATGCTGTAGCCAATCATCCCTATTGAAAGAAAGACGCAGAACTATCAATTCATCCTTGCATTTGGTTCTTCTCCTTTCAGTCCGGATCATTGTATATTCATTTGCTTTTCCTTCAACTTTACCCCTCGCCTCACAATCTCAGTCTTTATCATCATCATGCCGAGTCGCTGCTGGATCTTCGAGAACACCATCAACAATCCCAACAGTAACATCGCCACCGGGTCTTTCCCTCTCTACAGAACTCTGCGACGCTTCTTCGACCCAGTACTCCCCCTGAAGTTCCCGCAACTTCTCAACAACTCCCCCCTCAAGCTCTGAAGACAAGCCATCCCAGTTCACTTTGGCATAAATGGCGGTAGGGCGGTAGCAATCACCTAGGGAGGGTCAGTCTCTCCTTTTTCTCTGCTAGAGGAGGAAGCTGGAGGGTTTCGTCCATTAGGATCGAGCAGCTAGCGCAGCAGGGTTGAGATGATGGGATGGTTGGGATTGGGTTGTCTATGAGAGTTAGGAGGTATCGCTTCAGAGGGGCTTCGATATCTTGCATCATCTCCTTGTCTTGAGCGAGTGCCCATAGCGAGATCCAGATACTTGCGCAGTGCAAAGTGCTGTGGAATTCTTCGTCGTCTAGATTATTGTCGCGTTCTTGCTTGCTCTGGACATCCTCGCCAATCCGCCTTTCCTCCAACCACCTCTGGCCGAGACAACTCTCCAAGAATCCCTGCTGCAGGAAGGGTTTCTTCATCCTCAGACCTGGAATACAATCTCTAGACGACATCCGCAGTCCCTCATCCTTACCATCTCTTCTTTCCACAACCGTAACGGCGGCTTCAACGATCCGCCTCGACGTTTCTCGTTCAAACGCGCCCTTATGCCCAATATCCGGGATTTCGAGGCGGCGAAGGCTGCGATTTTGTTGGCAGATCAATCGGAGCCATTTTCTGGCTGCTTGTGCCCAATCCGATCCGAAGCCTTCCATGTCCATCTCTTCAGTGCCCGTTAAGGAAGGCGTTGGCTTCGATCCTTTCAAAGAAACCTTTCGGACCCTCTGAATCCATCTCAAATGCGTCAAGAGAATATTCCTCTCTCCTCTCTCATCATCAAACGCACTCAGAACTGCGTCAAGGATCTGGATCGCACTTTCCACGCGCTGAACGATTGCCGCCATCTCCTTATCGTCTTCTGAGTTCGGAACTCCTCCTGCAATCGCTGTCAGAGCAGATTGTACTGCCTCGACACTACAACCAAGCAGTATAATCACATTCTTCTGTCCCTCCTCGCCGTACACAGCTTGATTTGGAACCTTCGCTGTACGATTTGGAAGCGACTTGAGAACCAGCTGCGAGATTTGCGTTTGAGATTCGTTGGGTTTGTCGGCCATGAAGTCTTTCTCGTCCAAGATGTCGTTGACGCCTTCATTCTGCATTCCATTTATGGTATCGAAGGATTTGTGCCCGACATCGAAGCGTCGCTTTATCTTAGCGAAGCAGGTGGTGAAGACATAAGTATGTAGTTGTTTCGATGCCTTTTCGTGTTCAACTGTCGTCTTGGCGCGATGCATTCTCCGGAGGTCGTCGGTGTGTATTTTCACGTGGTTGGCGAAGTTTGCTGTGTTGCTTGGCTTTTGCTTGTCTCACTGCGAATTTGATGACTTCAAGGGCGTTTGCGTTTTGGTCAAGATCGACTTGGAAAGCCTCGAGGGTGTGAACACAAATGTTGAATGGATTTTTGGCGTCCTGATTCTTGTGCTCGTCGTTCCTATCCTTCGGTCAACTCTGGAAAGGTCATGATATGTGTAGGGGTCTCCTCTCTCGGGCTCTTAACAGGCCGATCTTGCTTCAAGCCGATCCACACGAGAGTAATGCCATAGTCTTGGGTTTTCAATAGGAAGCTACCGAGTCCCATCACTCACCTTGAATTTCCTGGCTCTTTGATGAACGTTATCTGTTCTCCCCTGCGCGGGAATCCCGTCAACATAGCCGCCACGACTTCGTTCTCGCGCCCGATGTTGACCAGGCTCTCCAGTTCATTTTCCGAGGCATTGGGGAGCACTTCGTCGCGCTGTCTCTCCTTGTCGTGAATCTTCTCGAGCAAAGTCGTGTAGCATTTGTATTTCAGCAAATCCTTCTCTTCCATGAAGTTGTTAGAAGCTGTAGGCGGCGTCATGATTGGATTATGCATGTAGAGTTAGTAGGAGGTAGGTTGGCGCGAGAGCTCAAGCGAGAAAGCTTATAGTTGACGAAGTTAGGGAGTTCACGCTCAGTCTCCACTCTGTCCTCATCGTAAATTCTGTCTTCTGATACAGTTCGTTGCTATTAGTACAATTCTTTAAACGATTACTCTATATCCAGCGCAGCGTCTCCATCATCAGGTAATTGCGACACGACATCTTCGACCATGGAAACGAGCTGGTCGATATCAGGTCGATCGCCCGGCTCGACAGTCAGGCATTTCCTCACAATCTCCTTGACCGACTCTGATATCAAGTCCTCTTTCTTCTGACTCGCAGCCTCGGCGTCAACAACACGCTGCTTGCCTCTCTTTGCCTCTGCAGGTCCTTCGTCGGGGAACCGCCAGTCACCACCAAGCACACACAGCGATAATGAGCCTCCGGTCTCCTCACTGCGTGCCTCGAAGGGCGATTTGCCGACTAGACACGCATACAGAGTACATCCCAGACTCCAGATGTCGACTTTGGTGTCGATCACAGCCCCTGTCTTGACGTCGAAGAGCTCTGGCGCGCGATATGGCATGGTGCTGTGCTCTGCTGCTTGATCTTGGACTTGTAGCGCCAATGCCCTGCTTGTGATGGGGGTCGGTGACGGCGCGAGAGATCCCAGATCCATCAGAATTGGTTGTGTCCCGGTATCCGCAATCATAATATTCCCTGGCTTGATGTCGCGATGCGCATAGCTTCTCATCTCGCCCGCCGCAACACCATCCTGGGCGGCCATGGCTACTTCTTCCATCAGCGGCTCTTGTTCTGTATCGCCATCCTCCATGTCTCTTCGCCTTCGCCCCTGGTTCGCTTGTATCGCCTCTTCATGCGCTTCCCTGTCTGCAGCAGCAGCTTCCTGCCGTACCTTCGTCGCCTTCTTTCGACTACTCTCGCCGCCGGGTGCGCCATTCACATGATATTGATGCATCGCTTTCAACGCGCGACATACGCCTAAGAACAGGACCATGAGTCTCCGTTCGGGGAAGCGCGCGCGATTGACCAGGTTCGCATTGATCGCATCTTGTAAATTGCCCCTCCGGTAGTATGGCAGCAGAATATACACTGTCTTACTTCCCGTGTCGGCGCCCCTCTCACTCTCAACGCTGTGGTCGATGGCGTGGATGATGTTGGGATGTGGTGTGAATAGGCTGTATGCCTCGACCTCCTTCAGGGCCTGCGTGACGCTCTCTTGGCCGAACGGACATCGGATCTTCTTGAGGGCGTAGAGAGTGGGGTCGCCGGAGGCTTGCACGAGGTAGACGTAGCTGAAGCCTCCTTCTCCTAATAGTCGTAATATCTTCAGGCTTCGGCCATTGATTCGCAGGGAGGGATTGGAGGGGAAGCAGCTGAAGCAGTTGCTCAGTTGCCAGATACCGTCAAGGACGTAGTGTGAAAGCTGCTCGACGAGAGTGGGCGATGACATTCTGATGAGTGTATGTTGTTGAATATACAGTAGGTTGAATATCTCTTGTCGCAGCTTGGTTCTCCCATCGTCAGCAGGGTCAAGCATGCTTGCAGCAATCCATCCACGTGTACCCTGAACTCTAAACTTGGCGTGTGAATGCGTCAGTCGCCATTCCCCCTCTCTCTCCATCGATTCTGCTCTTCGATTTAGGATATACGTTATTATGATCGACTGACGAATACGATTGATTGAAGCTCGTTCGTACGGAGCCCATGCGCCGAAGCTGTTCTGTGGCGGATTCCATAGGTCGAGCTCGGGAGGGCAATGGCAATATCGAACGGCAGCGATGCCCTGGCAAGTACGACCAAGGCTCTCCGCAACCAAAACACCGCTATCCATGGCGATTCAACGGTGAGAAATCTCCGTTTGCTCGAACTGGCAGAAGAGAACTTCAATGCTAGGAGAATGGGTGCCTCAGGCTCGACTGCACGATTGTTGCTGTGGTGACAATCTGTGTGGACGCGCAACGATACCAACAGCAGCGCTTGAAACATCCTTGAGACTCTCCAACCTTCACGACCACATCATCTCATCAATCGCTGTAGCCCATCTTCTGTCGAAAAAGCACAATCAAAGTACATCATTCACACGACATGGACGCATAAAAGCACAGCTACGAAACAAGGACTCGGTTGCACTCCACAACATCACATTCCGCTCGCTATTACGACTGCTCCAGCAGACGACATGGCCGCCCCGAACGGCTACGGACCTCCTCCAGGCTACGAAGATGACAATACGTCCACCAAACAATCGACGATGCGCCTTCTGACACATGCGGATGATCCTGAATCGCCCTACCAAGCAACGTCAGTACCCTCGTCGAGCGCAAGACCCTCTCCCCATGACCTCTTCCTCAGAGCTCAAGAGCGCTTGAGGGGTGCACAGAACCCTCAGCCGCCGCCTTCATACCCACAAGCACCTTCGCTCACCCGACCTCCCCACCGCCCTCCTCCCCAACCCTTTGAGAGCCAGACTCTGAGCCAAGCCGAGCTTAATTCCCTGCTGCGTGATGTGCAGAGTGACCTGTCCCAAAACGCCAGATCTTCGGCTCCCAGAACGAAGAGATATAAGGTCCATTTTCGCCAAAAGAGCAATGAAGATGTCCACGACGAGTTCATCCCTCCCGCCAGCGACATTGGCTCACTACCTTCATTCAACAGACCCGCGAGTCCCACTCCGCGATCATTCCAGCAATCAAGCCAACGACCTTCAAACAGACCCCCATTGGTACTAGACAACGTACCTGGAATTCCCCCGCCAGCAGCATCTGACTTCGACCCGTACCGACCGTCCTCGCGTGGCTCGCAGAGTCCCAGCAAGACCTTTGGTACCCCTCGTGGCTCCAGAGAATACGCTCGCCCACCGGCGACCAGTATCCCTTACGAGCCAGCAGACATTAATGGAGCCCCTCGACCAGGAACCCCATCCTCACAATATGGCGGGTCACCCAAGCGGCCTCTTCCCCCAGCACCTTTGTTTGCTGGCGGACGACCGGCATCGATCAATACTGAAGAGAAGGAACCCGACATGACCAGTATACCGATAGACGGACCAGATGACGTCTTTGGTCCGCCTACGGAGGAGACAGAGACATCTCGCCCGGGGCTGGAATCTCGCGATAGTTTCGTGTCAGAGTCGACGCTCACGGATGCAGACGGCATCTATTCGTACAAGCTGGACGACGAAGACGATGATCTCCACGGTCCCGCGCCTTCTGGCAGACATGAGCGACGAGGTGCCCGACAGGCGCAAATGGCGAAGAAGGAAGTCAAGCTTATCAACGGCGAGCTGATTCTGGAGTGCAAAATCCCAACCATTCTGTATTCGTTCCTGCCCAGGCGAGACGATGTCGAATTTACCCACATGCGATACACTGCTGTCACCTGCGATCCGGACGATTTCTGCGACCGAGGATACAAGTTACGACAGAACATTGGTTTCACGGCTCGCGAGACGGAGCTCCTGATCTGTATCACAATGTACAACGAAAACGAAATTGACTTCACTCGAACAATGCACGGAGTGATGCGCAATCTCGCCCATTTCTGCAGTAGAACCAAGTCGCGAACCTGGGGCAAAGATGGATGGCAGAAGATTGTGGTGTGCATCATATCTGATGGACGAGCAAAAGTGCACCCTCGCACGCTGGACGCCTTGGCAGCGATGGGTTGCTACCAATCCGGTATCGCAAAGAATTTGGTCAACCAACGAGAAGTTACAGCACACGTTTACGAGTACACCACACAAGTTTCTCTGGATTCCGATCTGAAGTTCAAGGGTGCAGAGAAGGGTATTGTCCCTTGCCAATTGATCTTTTGCTTGAAGGAGAAGAACGCAAAGAAGCTGAACAGTCATCGCTGGTTCTTCAACGCATTTGGCCGGTCTCTCAACCCGAATGTGTGCATTCTTCTGGATGTCGGAACGAAGCCTGGTGACGATTCATTGTACCATCTGTGGAAAGCATTTGACCGAGACTCAAATGTTGCTGGAGCCGCTGGCGAAATTAAAGCTGCCAAGGGTCGTGGATGGCTGCAATTACTCAACCCACTGGTTGCCTCTCAGAATTTTGAGTACAAGATGTCAAATATTCTGGACAAACCTCTGGAGTCTGTCTTTGGATACATCACCGTCTTGCCGGGTGCACTAAGTGCCTATCGATACCACGCTCTTCAGAACGACGAGACGGGCCATGGACCACTCAGCCAATACTTCAAGGGCGAAACGTTACACGGCCAAGATGCGGACGTGTTTACTGCCAACATGTATCTGGCCGAAGATCGTATCTTGTGCTGGGAGCTCGTCGCCAAGCGCAGTGAACGCTGGGTCCTGAAGTACGTGAGCAAAGCGACAGGAGAGACCGACGTACCAGACGCTGTTCCCGAGTTCATCTCCCAGCGAAGAAGATGGCTGAACGGCGCTTTCTTCGCCGCCGTGTACTCGCTGCTGCACTTCAAGCAGATCTGGAAGACTGATCACACCATTGCACGCAAGATCCTGCTGCATATTGAATTCGTCTACCAGTTTGTGCAGCTACTATTCACCTTCTTCTCGCTCGCCAACTTCTATCTTACATTCTACTTCGTCTCCGGCTCGCTCGCGGATCCAACTGTCGACCCATTCGGACACGGTATCGGTAACTTCATCTTCATCGTCCTGCGGTACACTTGCGTGTTACTCATCATGGTGCAGTTCATCCTGTCTATGGGCAACAGACCGCAGGGTGCGAAAAAGATGTTTCTCGCCTCGCTGTGCACATTTGGAGTCATTATGGTCTACAACACTTTCGCAGCGATCTACATCGTCGTACGCCAGTTCACAGAAAAGGGCTCCTCCATATCCATTGGCAACAACGTCTTCACCAACCTGATCGTATCAACCCTCTCAACCGTCGGTCTCTATTTCCTCATGTCCTTCATGTACCTTGACCCCTGGCACATGTTCACCTCCTCAGCGCAATACTTCGCCCTCCTGCCCTCCTACATCTGCACACTCCAAGTCTACGCTTTCTGCAATACCCACGACATTACCTGGGGCACCAAAGGCGACAACGTCATCAACAAAGATCTCGGTATCGCCAAAGCCAACAGGAATGGCACTGTCGAAGTCGAAATGCCTTCTGAACAGCTCGACATCGACTCCGGCTACGACGAAGCGCTCCGCAACCTCCGCGATCGCGTCGAAGTCCCTGTCCCAGCCATCAACGAGAACCAAATGCAAGAAGATTACTACAAATCCGTACGCACGTACGTCGTCATCGTGTGGATGACGTGCAACGCCATCCTCGCCATGGGTGTCAGCGAAATCTACAGCAACACGCACGTTGCGGATAACTACTACCTCAAGTTTATCCTGTGGAGTGTGGCGTGTCTGGCGCTTTTCCGTGCGTCGGGCTCGAGCGCATTCCTAGTAATCAATGCTATGCATTCGATTATTGATGCGAGGGTGAAGTGGAGGACCAAGGCGAGCAGTAGTGGCGGGGCAAGGAGTGTTGGGGGAAGGAGTACGGGGAGTTGGAGTAGTAAAATGAGCGTGCCGAGTTGGGTCAGTGGGAGTGCAAGTTGGGTTTCGAGTAAGGCGTCGAGTTGGACGGGGAGTAGTATGGGGAGCACAAGGTGATGATGGTGGACTTGGTTTTGGGAAAAGGCGTTCGTCCTTGGGGTATGAGAATGCATCATGATTGTAGAGGCCCCGGTGGGGATGCGATGCGTATGACATGGTAGAATTGTATGATATCATCAGTCTGGATCGTTCATTCACTTTGCTCGCTTGTTGTTGGTCGGATTCGTTCGATCGACTTACATAAGCGGGCGTCGTAACGTTTGTTTGTTTGTTTGTTTGTTTGTTCCATTAACGTCCTATGTGAGTCTATGACTATGTAAGACGGCCTTCCGGCGTAGTTCTTTGTTTTTCCGACATCATCTTCTTTGTTAGTTGACTCTGTAGGTCTTAGCCTAAGTAAAATCAAAACAATTCCAAATCCAAATCCAAACCAACGCCCTGATATAAGAAAACTTGTGTGAGTTGGCTGTTTAGGCCGCTGTGTTAGTAGTATCGTAGCTTCCCCTTGCTAGGTGCCACTTCCTTGTTGCAATACTAGTGTTGTTAACAAAGTCTAGGATTGCATCTCTTCCTGCTAGAGAGCTACAGGCTTCCTGAATGGATGTAGGCCTTGCTAGGACCTGTGGCCGGAGGTGGGTGTATTCTCTACATTAGAAGAGGAGGTGCTCTAGTATCTCTTTCTGTCCATATTAGCATCTGTTGCTGTCTGCTAGTCTGAGTCGGTAAAGGTAGGACTTAAGGTATCCGTGTCCAAATAGGAGTGTTTGTTTGTTTGTTTGTTTGTTTGTTCCATTAACGTCCTATTTGAGTCTGTGACTATGTAAGACGGCCTTCCGGCATAGTTCTTTGTTTTCCCATATGTTCTTGTTTATTAGTTGACTCTGTAGGCATTTGCCTATGAAATCTAATCAAATCCAAATCCAATCCAACG
>NHNV01000199.1:0-13498 GCA_002785995.1 Mycosphaerelloides madeirae
GTGTAGAGGGACATCATGGCTGCGCCGTCGAGGGTGTCGAGGAGGCACATGCCGGCGGTGAAGAGGATGGGGAAGATGAGGATCAGCCAGAGGGAGGTTCCGGTTGCGGAGTGCAGGGAGGAGATGCCGAGGAGGGCTATTTGGGAAGGTGGTTAGTAAGTGTCTTTGCCTCCTCGCTTTTGATTTACGTGCCTATCTCGGAGGATGTATCGAAACCCAGACCGAAGAGGACTCCCAAGGGATACATTTTCCACGGTCTATCGATGAGTTTAAACGTGCGTTTCAGGAGCGTCGTCATGCATCCCACGCCGTCGAAGGAAAAGTCGAGACTTTCGTGGCCAGTTGGGGAAGCGATGGCTTTTTGCAGTAATTGGTAGAGTTTATACAGAATCCACGTATTCATCACCCCAAGCAAGATGAGAAAAGCCGCGGAAACAGAAGACCCAATAATCCCGCCTATATCCGAGAAAGCCCCAAAGCGGTCCTGGATCGCAGCGGAACTCGCGGCTACGACTATCGACGTGATGATCACGATCGTGGAGTGGCCGAGGCTGAAGAAGGTCCCGACGGTTACGGGACGCTGGCCAGAGGCGATGAGGCGGCGGGTCATCAGGTCTATGGCGGAGATGTGGTCGGCATCGAGGGCGTGGCGGAGGCCTAGGGTGTCTAAAAGCGAAGGGGAGGAGGATCAGTGAGTGTCTCAGACTTAGGAGTGGTTTATCGTCTTCGCTTTACGAACAGGCTAGCACGGCGGTGGAGACGAGGGCTGTGTTGTAGTGCAGGACTATTCCTACGGCTGTCCAGACGAGGAGTTGGATGGCGATGAGAAGGATGATTATGGCGACGGCGGGAGCCGGGAGCCGGCGGATCCAAGGGATGCGGGAGTGGTATTGGGAGGCCTTTTTCTTGATGGTGGCTATGAAGGGTCGTCGTGAGGTGTTGTTGTCCATTGTGGGCTGGCGTTGGGTGGGAAGAGTGAGGTTTTGTTGGGGGAGCGAATATCTCTGTCTTTTCAAAGTCGAAGTTTCATGTCGTTTTTCTGTGTTCGAAGAGTGTTGCAAGGACTTGCTCTTCACCTAAGGTATCCACTCAATAGCATGAAGTTGATGTTGCAATGCGGATGTGGCCGATGTCTTGCCGGCTCATCAGGTCTCCAGAGTGGGGTTAAGCCTGTGCGATAGCGGGGTTTATCTTGATAGGTGAGTCCATTTTTTGCTGTCATGTGGAGGACAGATAGCAAGAGGCCATCAAGGTGCAATAGTCTGCATACTCCAGCCGGATGTTGTTTGTTCTGGAAACAACGTTGACGTTGAGTTGTCAATCTTCCGGTATGAAAGAAGCTACCAAATCGACTGTAGTTTCTTCGTCCGGACAACAGAAGAGGAGCTGATCATACGGATTGTACATTTCCCTTCTACGCTTCACCAGTCTCCCCAAAACAACTCGGATTGCTAGAGGCTGCAGGATATGAGTACGTCGATAGCGGACGACTGTGCATCGTGTAACTCGAAAAAGGCCTCATTCGTATTTAGCCACGCACAGACTGGCGTTCGTACCACCAAAACCAAAGCTGTTGGTTAGAGCCGCATTGACAATCGTCTCTTGTGGTGTCTTCGGAATATAATTGCAATTGAAATCCTCAGGAGGGTCACCTGCATTGTCCAGGTTGAGAGTCGGCGGTAAGACATTCTGGATTCGTTAGCAAGGAACAATGCCCCGTGAAGTAGATGATACTTACGTGGTGAACAGCGAGTATTGTGAAGATTGCTTCGACCGCACCAGCTGCCCCAAGCAAATGTCCAATCGCTCCTTTCGTGCTGCTCACGTTAATCTGAGAAGCATTCTGCTTGCCATCGTCACCGAGCAAGATGCGTTTGATTGCTTGATTCTCCGCTGCATCGCCCAGCTTGGTCGATGTCGCATGTGCGTTGACATAGTCGATTTGAGAAGGCTTGATCTGGGCGTGCTTAAGAGCTTGCTTCATTGCCAGATATGCCCCAGCGCCGTCCTCCTTAGGAGCGGTCATGTGGTAGGCATCTGACGACAAACCATAGCCTCTTACTTCGGCGTATATATTCGCTCCACGGGCCTTGGCATGTTCGACTTCCTGACTAGTCTCAGCAGCGATTGGAATCCAAGTATGCCATATGCGCGCTTACCTCGAGAATGACAATGCCTGCTCCTTCCCCAATGACAAACCCAGCTCGATCCCGATCAAAAGGCCTGGAGGATGCGGCTGGATCATCGTTCCAGTCGGTTGCTAAGCTGCGAGCTCTGGCAAAACCCGCGATGCCAAGAGGATGGATACATGATTCCGCACCACCTGCAACCATAACATCTGCATCGCCGAAAGCGATCAGTCGGGAGGCATCTCCGACAGCATGCAATCCGGTGGTACACGCAGTGGTCGCAGCGTGATTGGGGCCTTTGAAGCCATATTTGATAGAAACATGGCCAGCAGCAAGATTGATCAGTAATCTCGGCACGAAGAGAGGCGAGACTTTGCGGTATCCCAACTGATGGAAAGCGATTGACGTCTCGTAAGCCTCGTCCAGGTTTCCAATTCCGGAGCCTATGGTGACTCCCGTAGCTTCCAGGTCGGCCGGGCGGGTGGGATGCCAGCCTGCATCCTCTAAAGCCTCGTGGGCTGCAGCGATGGCGTATTGCGCAAAGAGAGCCATCTGACGCTCCTCGCTGGCGGCCAGCCAATCGCGTGCTTGCCATCGACCGTCTTCGCGACTTCCTTGAGGGACGAGACCGGCGACTCGGCTGGGCAGCGCCTCAAATTGCGGACCGCGAGTGTTGGTCGACGTGAGGCCACTTCGGGCATCCAGCAGACAACGCCATGTTGGCCGAATTCCAGCAGCAAGCGGCGTGATAGCACCCAGCCCGGTGACCACGACGCGCCTCATCTCCCGCGCATCTCGTCTGGTATGTGGTGATGGAGATGCTGCGAGCAGACGTCAATAATAAATGGTGATGTTTGTTGACGATGTGGTTGATGATGGCCTGGGCTCTTCCCAGGCTAGCGGCCCGAAATTCTATTTAGCTTGCGCCCACGTGCGGCGCCTGAGCCGAGAAGCGCGCCTTCTGTCTTTCGCCTTCTTCCTCTTGTCCTTCCTCTAACCAGTTAAACAACATCAATGTCCATCGCCATCTCCGACATCACCCAACAACTTACCAACTACACTTCACCCGCCGGCTGGCTGCCCTCGCTGGAGACGGCGACGGGGACTGGCCGCAGCAAAGCTTATTACGCTGCATCGGAGGATGTGGCGCCGTATTCAGACTTCAGCTGAGCGCCGATCGACCTTTCACCGATGCTTTATTAGCTGCGTCGAGTGGCTGGGCGGCCAGCCGAGTACGGGTCTGTCAGCAAGAACTTGAAGGCGAGCGACAGGCGAGGCACAGCGCAGCTTGCAGGTGGTCGTCTCACACCTAGCTCGTCTTCGCTTGTTGCTGGAGCTGCCATGTGTCCGTCCTGCGATCATCGCTTCTATTGACGGAAAGATTGACACGCCGCGATCGACGACGAGCATGCGCCTTCTGCGGATGTTTCCATTGATTTGCTTGGAGCAGTTAACGAGATGAGGACGGGAAGAAGTGAAGTCCAGTCTTCACTGCGTGCGAGGCGATTATTCCAATAATCAATCGTATGCAAACGCAGTGTTCCATCCGGACCTCGCGTGGTTGCAACGGCTGCTGACCGCTCCGGCGACAAATCACAACGCCCAAACGGCCTGCTGTGCTGCCAAGCACAGCGTTTCCTCGTATAGTTCTCCAGGTCGCTCCCAATTTATCCGTTCCCGAGCGTGCAATGGTCGGGTCGTCCTCTCAGTTTGACCTCGCCTCTGCATTTTCGCCCCGACTCTCGCCGTACAAAAAGAAAAAGTGTGCGGTGGAAAATACGCTCAAAGTTATCATCTCCAGACAGACTTTCAACTATTGCCGGCGAGGATGCAGCGGGCTTGCCCTGCAGAGGAATAAATCATCCTCCCCGCAGGAAAGCTCACGCCAAAAGGCACAGGTGTGCTGTTCTGGTGCTTACATGCACAGGCTCTTGCGTGCCAACCCGTCCCTCCCATTCGCTATCGCCGCAAATCATACCACACCTCTGAACTCTTCTCCCGCAGCTGCTTGCCCTACACGGTCAGGCCAGATCTACTGCGCGGTCCGGCATGGCTCGGCCCCGGCTCTCACTGCGCCTACACAGCAGTGCTCAGACTCGGCTGAGTAGTAATGCAGCTTCTCCCAGCGGGGGCCTTCTAAAACCTGCCTCCACCCGCACCCGTCTTGTCCAACCTTTCGCGCTTCGTCCCTCGAGACACGTCGACCCCCATCGGACCGGATAATACCCTGGACGAGACTCGCCTGGACGAAGGTTGCACTGTTTGCTGAGGCTGGACCTCTTGGACTCTATTTTGGTTGCTGGTCACGGACACGATTATGGAGACCGGTAGCCCTCCGCCGCGGTTCTCAGAGACCGGCAGCTTTAGCAGCAACAATACCCCAAGATTCACAGAACACTTGTATGTGTCGCCCGATGCTTGCTGCGTGCCCGCGACCTCTAAGTCCTTGAGCGGCAATAAAAGCAGCGCATAATCAGGAATTGGCGAGGCTCTGGCTTACATGCTCACATATTCACAGCAACCACTCTCCGCCATACCAAGGATTCTCAGAATACGATGCAGCGAGTGCTCCGATTCCGAGATATGAGCAACCAGATGGGCCCGGATTGCAACAACAAATGCAACACAGACTTTCGAACAAGGAGAGACCGCTTTCACCATCCGAACTGGTCTCACCCTTGCCCGAGGTATATCACAGCGATAATCAAGAGAAAGAGGTTGTGATGCATTCACCTCCGCAACCTGACGAAAAGCCCGCAGCGACAGGTGAGACGACCACCAGTAAGCCGCGAAGGAGGATATGCGGCATCCCTCTACTATGGCTACTCATCATTATCGGGGTCATCATCGTGCTAGGCGTTGGTCTTGGTGTCGGATTGGGAGTTGGCCTGAATAAGGGCAATGGGTAAGTTCTGTTCCTGAAATATTTTGAACTTGCGACTGACACTCGAGTAGCAGCGCGTCCACTGGCACGACAGACCAGCCAGCAGATGCGATGTATCTCATCGGCGGTGCTATTGAGCCATCTTATTATTCAACAACTGGTGCTTTCAATGGCTCTGGCATCGCTATCGCCCAACAATCATTCTCCGACGACTTGACAACTGGACAGCAAGGTTCCATTGTCATGTACTTCCAGCATTGGACGGGGCAGATCCGCTACAAGCAGCTCAGCTCCAATGGTCAATGGTATGGCGGCGACTCTTCGACGATTGTTGCGAGCGATGCCAAGAACAACACACCATTATCTGCTGTCAGTTACGTGGGACCAGGATATGTCTCGACCTGGCATGTTTTCTACATTGATACGGTACGCTCTACTCGGCGGAACTTGCGCGCTACTTGCTAATTTGGGCAGAACAACACATTGAAGCAGCGATCCAACGCCAACGACACCAGCAACTATACCGTTGCTAATCTCTGGGTGGACGGTCCAATTAATAACTTGAATCTTCAGGTCTGGGATGCCGATCAAGTTGGCATGCAGGCTTGCTGGTACGGAAACGACTATGGAGACAGCGACTACATCCACTCCCCGGTACCTGGCTCAAATGAGACCGTTTCCAACAGCGACGTTGGGATGCACATGTGGTACGCATCGAACAGCAGCATCTTCCAACAGTATGGCTGGAGACTGGGCAGCAACAACACGTGGGAGTACCAGACCACTTTCAGCAGTATGAACGGACACGCTGGTGTCGGGTGTTATAGCTGGGAAAAAGGATCAACAGTCACCTATGTGATGATGGTCAACAGCGAGAACACGGTAGAAGTCTGGTGGCGAGACACGAACACAAGTCTCACCAACACGACCACCCACCCTATCAACATCTGGGTCAATAGTGAGTGCTTTGGACGCTGCAATTTGTGGGAGTCGTTTTGCTGACATCGAATCTAGCTTCCGTGGCCATCAACGACGTTTATCCGACCACGTCGCTCGGATACACCAACTCATTCTACGCCCAAAACGCTGCCGATCTCTACTTCTACGGCCACAACATCTCTTGGGCTGCGGAGAACACCAGTCTCACGAACAGCTTCCAAGTGATGAGCGAGCAACCGTTACCAGGATCCCATCTCAGCGTCACTGAACTGCCCGGTCCCAGCGGAGGGAACGATCTAATTGTCTTCATGCAGACTAACGGAACGGATATCTCTGAGTACATGCGAGACATTGTAGCTGGATCGTGGGCATCAGTACAAATTGATATCCCTCCGACATAAGGAAGAGGATATTGGCTGTTCTGTTGCTCGGATTCCTTTAGCAGGGCGTTCCAAGGGGTTTGAATTTAATGGTTACGAATTGAGACAGTCATGATCTGGAAGGGATCTAGGAGATAACGGGACCTTCGTGTATTTATCTCACTAGTCAAAGGAATGACTGATGATACTCTGAATTGGAGCCAGTTGAGAGTGAGTCCACATGAGCTTCCTTGAAGCGAACGTCTTCAGGCAAGTTTCTGCGAATGAAGTGACGTATACCTTGTGAGTCTCTTCTGGCTCGTCAATGGATGATACTGAGGCGCATGCTTATGGGAATGTTGGTAAATGAAGTCGCATCGGGCCGGAGACGTAACGGCCCCCACTTTGCTTCCCGGACGTCCTCCAGATGCCGCCCGCAGGCTACATTTACATCGCGTCGCAGGCGACCAACATCGCCCACCTCTCTCTCTTCTTGCATCTTTCTTTCATACACGCGACGCTCTTTGGAAACCGCACTGTCGCTCATCATAACCACCCACCATGGCGCCCAACGGCACCGTGAGTCGCAAGAGTACGTCGCCCGCTCCACCCGTCATTCCTGCTCCGCGCGCCCCATCTAACATGCTGCACACAGCTCCCGCCGTCGCCAAATCCGAGAGTATATCTCTAGATAACCTGTTCGCCGACTGGCGGGACGAGCCCGGCGCCCCCATCCACGATGACACCAAGAAGAAGATCCCGCAGGTCAAAAATCCCGGCAATTGGAATTCAGACATCGTCGGCGGGCCCAAGGCAAAAGACGCCAGCACGAAGCAGCTGCCGCCTGCTATGAACAAGCTCCCAACTACGATCGCAAAGGCTTTCCCGAACGGCAAACCCATGGCCGACAAGCCTGAGTTCCTCAAGTGCAACCATTGCAAGCGCGCCGTCTCGAAGCACATCATGCCCAAGCATATTGAAAGCTGCTTGAACAAGAAGCAAGAGAAGCAGCGTAAGAAGAAGGAAGCAAAGGATGCGCGTGATGCTGCTGCACGGAAAGAAAAGGCCGGAGATAGCGAGGAAGAGGAAGACGATAGTGCGAAGAAGACTGCGAGCAAGACGGGTTTGACGGCGAGCAAGAAGCGCAAGGCAGCAGACGAGGCCGACGATGCTGCGCCCACCAAGAAAAAGAAAAAGAAGGACGAGCCAAAACCAAAAGCTGCGCGGCCTAAGGCGCCCGTGGATGTCGAGAAGCAGTGCGGTGTTGAGCTGCCTCAAGGCGGTCAATGTGCTCGCAGTTTGACGTGTAAAAGCCATAGTATGGGCGCCAAACGTGCAGTACCTGGCCGCAGTGCGCCGTACGATAAGCTGCTAATGGAATATCAACGCAAGAACCAAGCAAGGCAGCAGAAGGAACGTTTCGACGCTAACGCACCGAATCCGGACGACGACGCCTTACCTGCCGGACCGATCGACAGTGAGGAAGAGAAGGATCAGGTCATGTCTGCGATCTCACGGGCCTGGGGCGGTACCCCACTATACCAGCCGGTGTACGTTCCTCTCCGAAAGAAGTACGCCTACAACCGCATGAAGGGCGTCCTGCAGTCGACATTCGCTGGTCGCGGGGGTGGCAGTATCTTCGGAACTGGAACGCAGAATGGTGGAGGCTTCTTCGGCTCAGGACAAGCGCAAACCTCGACTATAGATGCGGACGGCATGATACACGCCCGTCGACCAAGTGTTGCTCCTGGTGCCCGCAGCATGATGGCCCCGAGTCGCAAACCCAGCGTTGCGACTTCTGGCGCTTAGGGAGCTCCGCAAACACGTCCTCCAACCGGGACATACAGGATAACCAGAGGTTCACAGCAGCTGATGTCGAGACCGTACTTGAACTAACAGCACTCTTGGATGCAAACGGGTGACAGGCCCTGATGATGGCGTTAGAAGAGGAATCTGCTTTTGGATGATACCCCATAGGAAAGGCATTACGGCGTACGCTGAGACAGGAATTCATGAATTGGACAGAACCGAACGAGACCTTACTCCACAATCTTTTCAATTTGTGGCGCAGGGACAATTATGACGTAGCATTATCTCGAGGTGAATGTGAAACCTGCAACTTGCGCTTGCCAAGTGGAAGCCAAGATGAGCGTTCCAGGTTTCCTCGTGAACGAGCTTCTTGGCTATGATGTGGCAGGTGGCCGAAGCTGTTGTCTTCCCAGACAAATAAATTGGTCCTTTCCACATCGAACAAACATCACAATTCTTGACATCGACACTCAGTCATCGAGCAAACGACTCGAAATACCATACCATCACCGATACCGAAACACATCACATCACACCAATCAAGCCCAGCACAAGAACAAGACCTTATGCCTCTCTTATGGACAAAGGTAAAGAAGGCCACTCCTGACATCTGATGCGATGGACTACTAAGAGCATGCGACAGAACTGGGGCGGCAGACACGCAGGTGGAGGCGTCACAGTCGACAAACACGGCGTTCGACGAAATCCTTTCCGCTTCTCGTGCGGTGGCCTCTCTTGCTTCAAGTAGGCGCTTCGAGGGACCTGGGGAATGGAAGAGCTTGAAGTGGAGTGAATGATATGATATGCATGATGCATGAGAAACGATGGCGTCCTTTTCGGTGTTGCTGATGGAGTTGAGGACAGAGGAATGAAATGAAGGATGATTTCGAATTCGGAGCAAATACATACCATAAGAACCTCACCGGACATACGTCCGCACGTGAGAAGGATTCTGCGAGCTTGTTATGAGCCCCAAAGCAGGAATGGCTCAATATCAAGAGCTGAAGTGCAGCGTATAAAGTCACAGCTGAAAGGCACTAGAACCAGATACGTTATCACCTTTCTCTCCTCTAGCAAGAAAATTTGGACGACATGTACACCAGCCTTCAAACCACCGCCCAGTCCTACGTCGACTCCTTCAACCTCGCCGTCATCCAAAAGGCCACCAAGCACCTGGCCGATGCCTGTACGCCCAAATGTCGCCGGACGTACGCGCCCATGGCACTGCACCAGCTCGCGCCTTCGCTGGCCGCAGAGTAAATCCAATCATGCTCCTTTGCAGTTTGGGGTTCATTGGTTGTGATTGACGATGCAGACGCTCGAACAAAGAATTCGTAGAACAAGAAGGCCATTTTTTCGAGCAGTGAGCTTCAGCCGAGACGAAAGCGAAAGATGTCATTGTTGATGTGAAGCAGATGTATGTGGTTGTACAGATTTGGCATCATTGCGAGTTGATTGGCAGTTCTGTCTTCTCGATAAGCTTTCGC
This sequence comes from Mycosphaerelloides madeirae, assembly GCA_002785995.1. Lineage (NCBI taxonomy): Eukaryota > Fungi > Ascomycota > Dothideomycetes > Mycosphaerellales > Mycosphaerellaceae > Mycosphaerelloides > Mycosphaerelloides madeirae. The sequence continues at coordinate 9,608 of NHNV01000199.1, forward strand.
TTATGCTAGATAAGCGTCACTCTCGATCGCACGGTTTACGACATGGAGAATATGGCCACGTTGTACATGCTTGACGATGGGACGAAGGTGAAGAGGGTCCATCAATTCACGGATACGCTGAGCGCTAAGCGAATGTTGGATATTGCGGGTGGAAAGAAGAGTGTTGACGGTGTGGTTCCGACAAAGCATAGGTGAATATGATTTGCATTCCAAGTCATCGAGGCCGTCTCTTTAAAAATCTATCAGTCTTGCATGCATGCTCTAGAGATTCTAGGATCTGATCACTTTGACCTTCTGCCTGATGGCCTTGCGGCACACGGGGCAATTCGCAGCTCTCCTCGGCCGCGTACGATCATGTTCCATCGTCGGTGAGTGTTGATCACTGCACCACTTGCACATCGTGAGATGCCCACACGGCAGTGTGCAGATCTCCGCCTTCTGAGAATAGCAAATTCTGCAGTCGAGAAGGACTGTCATGTCTTCTTCACTCATCGGCTCCTCCGGTCGTCCACTGTTCTTGGCATCCAAGCCGCGACCCTCGTCATCTGATTCTTCGGAATTGCTGGCAGAAGGGGAGGCTGTGAAATCGTTCAAGTTCATTGGGCGATAGAATGCTTCTCGGAAACGGCGATTGGTCATGGAATCAGAAGGAGCAAAGCCGTTTTCCTGAAGGCGTTGATATGCAGCACGAGTCTCTTCGTCTCGCTGAGCCATACGACGGAGCAGAGTAGCGGGGCCCGTTTCCATGGCGGCTCTGCTGGCAGCAAGCGCAGCAATTTGTGTTGCGCGTCGCTGCGAATCGAGCTCCGAACGGGAATGGTCACCTTGTCTCGCAGCTCGTTGTCGGTCGCTGTCCATGGCCTGTCGCCGATTGCTCTCGTCCGCGTTGATCTCGCCCATCGTCTCATGAATTTCTTTGGCACGGTTAGCTGTGGTTTCGTTTTCAAGCATACTGAAAAGTATTGCTCGATCACCGCTATTACGTTCGCCATGTTGAAGCCGGAAGAGCATCGCAAGCTTTGCCGTAGGGCTCAAACCAGATCGATCTCTCATCTCTGAGCTCATCTGAAAACACTCCGCCATCATTTCGACATCATGTACGATGACTTGTCCTGCTCTTGCCATCCGATGAGCATCAGGAGTGAACGTGACGTCCTCCTGTCTTTGTCGTCGTCTTCGGTTCCTCTCGGCAGGCAGGCGAGTTCCCCAGATGACATCTGTATCAGTAATGGCGCTCTCTATATCTGCGCGATCAGCCCAGTCAAGACTGTTGTCTCTGACGCTTCGTATAAGTCGATCGACCAATTGCTCACTGGGAACAGAAGAGGCGTTTCGGAGACTTTCGTTCTCCGACAACGCAGACAGCACAAAAACAGCGTCTAGTCCACGATCATTATTCACGTAAGGATCGTCGTCAAGCTGTTGACCCGGAGGCCCTGCCACGATCTGACTCTCTTGTGCTGCTAAAGTAACCTCCGGGCGAGCGGGCGTGCCTCTGACAACGGTGTCCGCCAGTCGTACTTGCCGTTGAAATCGGCGCTCGATAAGCATATTGCCCGGAAAGTTGTCGCCAGCATCCACAGATGGTTCGTCATCCATGGCAACCCCAGACAGAGCTGGGTGGCCGCGATTGAGAAGCTCAAGCTCGCGCCGTAACTCTCTTTGCTCGTTCAATAACTCCCGTCGCTCATCCAGGGCAGCCATGACGTTCTGAAGATGGTCTGGCCGTGTGGAGTTGCGAGTGTCATCTGAATGCTCTCCCTCCGCTGGCCCTGGCGTTCTGGCAGGAGGACTTTGGGCTTGTGGGACACTCCACACATCGTGCTCACGAGTCTGTAGCTCGGCCAGGCGCTCAACAACACCATCACTGGCAACCCTCTCCTCATCCTCCAAAACTTGCCGCAATGTACGCTCTTCTCTCCGAACTTCTTCAGCAATCCTGAAGCGCTCCCACGCGCGGGTGAACATGCCGCCGATAGGGCTTTCGTAGTTCTCGCCTTGCGCTGTCATTTCCTCTCGGGTGCCAAATAACCGCATGTAGTTCTCTGTTGTGCGCTGCTGGCTTTGGAGTTGTCGCACACGGGACTGCGAGGATCGGACTTCTTGTTCGGCCACATCAAGCTCCGACTGCGCCTGGTCCCGGTTCCTCCGAGCTTCTTCGAAGTGGCGCCTGGCCTCGTCTACACGAGCTTGAATAGTTGCGAGTGTATGATCGCCTCGACTGTTATCGCCTGTGCTTGTGAGTGCATTAACGCTGCTGATAGTGCGTTGTACATCCTCCTGAGAAGGCGGAGAGATGGTGTCTAGCGTGCTTCCTAATGCTGAAAGTCTCCGTGATGCCTCATGATGATCCGGGACGTTTTCACCAAGCTCTCGAAGACCAGTAATTACCCGCTCAATGCCACTTCTCATACGATGTAGCTCTCGTCGCAAAGCTGCAATGCGGCGTACTTGGTACTCACGATTTCGCGATCCAGTAGGAACCATTCTCTGAGCGTGCATGTTGGAGGATGGACGGATTGGGAGTTCCTCGACAGACAAGACGGATGCACCAGGAGGTCGAGCGCTGCGCTCGGACTGCTGTGCCTCCTCTGAAGCAGCAGCTTGCAACATCGAATCCAGCGTTTCATCAAGCGATGGTCCGGTGATCACTGTCGGTTCGCGGTTCTGAGCTCTGCGTTGACGAGTCTCTTCGCGCTCGCGTTCCTCCAGTTCACTTCGCTCTCTTCCAGCGCGTAGCTCTTCTAGGGTTCTTGGTAATATTCCAGGCGGGACATCCTTGAAATCCTCGCCTAGCACAGCGACTCTCTCTTCTGATCCATCGTCTCTGCGCACAATGCGGTAACCCTGGTGAAATTCATACCAGCGCTGCAAGAATTCCACCTGAACTGGCTGCTCAGGGATTCGGGTCTGGCCGGGTCTCAAGCCTGACGCCTCGACTCGTGCAGTCCAGAATTCTTTGCAAAACCAGCAATATCGTTGCCAGCGAGTTCCTCTTGGCACGAAGCCCACGCCGTCGATGTAAGTCCGGTAAGATGCTGCGTGCGGTCGTTCGTCATAACACGCGCAGCACTCTCCAATGCTCGATAGCCTGCAGCTCGTGGGTAGCTTGTGCTCGCAGAAGTGCGGCAGGCGAACAGCAGCCCCAGTGAGAGTACCCATCACGCAATACGCAGCGTGGCAGCCACGAGGTCCAGCCTCGAGTGTATGGTAGCACGGGAGTAGTAGGGCTGACTGGAAGTGAATGAAGTGGTGGCGGACAACAGGGGAAGTAAGGACGAGGCATCGAAGTAAGCAAGTTGCGCTAGGGCAATCCGGGCCGAACCGCCAAAAGTGACGTAACTAACGTGCTTGATAAGCGAGTGGGCCGGACAAGCGAGTGGGCCACTTTCATGAGCTTCACCACTTTGTAAATTGATTTCTAATGCAGCACCGGCTCAAACATTTACAACAGTATATCAAATGATAGCTAGGAAGTCATTCTATCTGATGGACAGCCTCTCAAATTGTGGCCTTGGACACCACACCTGCTACATGTCGGTTTAGCCCTAGGCTGCTTCTCAATGACACTGACCAAATCCATTATTTGCTGTGCCTGAGACTGAGCTGTGTCTCTATATGCCAATTCATCAGTGTCAAGGCCAAGTGTAAGCTTGATTCTCTTCCTTGGAGCCCTGTGAGACTGTAGTTCAGCTATAATAGTCTTCATGTTGTCATAATCAGCCTGTAACAAAGCCAGGCTTGCCTGTGACTTTTGGAAGCCCTTTGACAGCCTGTCTACTGCATCCAGGATTGGTGTTGGTGAGCTGCCTTGGTGGTGGATAACCTTTTTTTTGATTTTGGCTGTGTGTTTGTCAACCTGTATTGGGTTCTGAGGTGTATACATTGATT